>WAAB01011550.1:68599-125821 GCA_013389865.1 Piaya cayana | reverse complement strand
GGACAGGACAAGGGGGGATGCCCAGATCCCTGCATCCCACAGCAATAGCTGGAACAGGCTGTATTTTGGGGGAAAACAACCCTCACATATTCAATGAAATGCAAATATTTCTCAACAGTCACGGTTAGGGGTCTTCCCATCCTCTATTTATCCCTCATCCTTTAGAAACAGCCCAGCACCTCATCTGGGGTCAGCAGCAAATTCCACAAACCCGAAACGCCACTGCGATTCGCATGCAAACTTCACAGAACAGGCTGGGGAAAAGGAACGAAAAAAGAAAGAGAACATGTAGTGCTACACGGTTTATAAAAGCGTGTCTGCAAAACAATTTTATTCTGTTCCTACAATAAAATGTAATGTTTTGGATGCAATCACTGCAAATTACGAAGCCTTGGCAAGCGCCTCCGTTTGAACATATGGAAATTTGGTCTGTCAAACTTTGCTTTCTTCACTTACTGCCTGCTAATACATTCCTCTAACTGCCTCCCAAGCCAGGATGATTTCATTACAGACTGCGAGCCTAAGCGACACAAACTCACTGGTTTTCTTCCAGCTGGGGGGCTTGTGTACTCGGTACAAACCCCAACCAGGCTCTTCGAGGTTGTGCTTGCGGCACAGAGCAAGAATCCAACCCGCCACCCACCGGCTCCGTCTCCTCACCTGAGGACAGTGGGCACTTGCCCAGGGAAGCCCCAGAAACATGAAGAGTTTTGTGTAGCGCCAACAGAGCCCCTCTCCCTGCACACAGGGCACAACAGCAACAACCAGAAAAGGTCCCAAACGAGCTTTCTCAGCAATTTGCTCATCTGAGCAAGGGCAAATGACAGGGATGAACCATCGGGTCCAGTTCTGGAATCCCCAACATAAGAAAGGATGTGGAACTGTTGGATCGGGTTCAGAGGAGGCCACAGAGATGATCCGAGGGCTGAGCAGCTCTGCTAGGAGGACGGGCTGAGAGAGTTGGGGTGTTCAGGCTGGGGAAGAGAAGGCTGAGGGGAGAGCTTAGAGCAGCTTCCAGTGCTGAAAGGGGCTCCAGGGAAGCTGGGGAGGGGGTTCTGTTCCATGAACAGCCCAGCTCTGAGCCTCTGCCCCCAGCTCAGCACCATTTTCCTGTGCCCCCGCCCTGTCTCCTCTAGGGGTGTTCTGCTAAAGACCCCCCCAGTCCCGTTCCCTGCTTGCTCCTCTTCCAGTCTCTGAGCACTGTGTGCCTGATCCTTTGATAGCTTCTAAAAAAGGAGAACTTTTTATGGGCTATATTTTTCATCTTTTTCCATACAAAAGGAGAGGATCAGAACCCCCCACATCGCGTTTGCCTCGTATCAGTGGGGAAGGGCCAAGCGCCAGGCACGGAGTCACCATCCCAGCGCATCCCTCTGACACTCACAATGGCAGCATTCAGGCAGCCCTTTGACTTCTGAAAGGCCTTTTGAGAGGGCAGATTTTTGTGGTTCTTGCAGACAAATTCCACAAAGAGAGACGTTAGCAATGAGGAGAGGAGCCAGAGCTGACATTTTAGTGTTTTGTTCCTTTTGCAGGCAGCTCCAGCTAGATTCACCCCACGTCCTTGGGGCTTCAGCCCACCCTTCAGCCTCCATCCCCCTTTTCATCTGAGCACGGACTTTGGATGCAGCGACAGCCGCAACAGCCCTGCACCTGCAGCAGATCACCAGGATAATCACAGAATGGTTTGTGTTGGAAGGGACCTTAAAGATCATCCACTTCCAACTNATGCATCGTGCCCCGGCTCCAGACAGGGTGTGCCTGGACATCTACATCAGCCCAGAAATGCAACCAGAAATTTTTCACCATCAGCGACGAAGCAACGTGAACAAGCAGGAGGGCAACGTCTGGTCAGCTCCCAGCAGAAGGCAGCAGCACTTGGTTCAAAGCTTCGTTTATTTTCTTTCCCCTCCAACCTGGCTGGCTGGCAATCAAGGACACTGGTTCACACCCTCACAAAGAGGCAGCACTGAAATACCTGTGCAAGGACTTGATGATCTGAAAGGTCTTTTCCAACCTAAATGTCTGATATGGTGATAAACCAGTCATGCTGCTGCGCTTGTGGCTCAGAAGATGCTCCCACCCCGCGCAGCCTGTGGAAGGTGAACCCCGAGGCTCCGGGTGCTCCTACCTCGCAGGTCCTGCTGGGCGCGGGCGCCGGCCACGCTCTGGCGCGGCATGCGGAGGGACGTGCGCAGGGGCGTGTGTCGCTGCTCATCCAGGTACGCCAGGTCCTCCAGGTGCGCTGAGCTGGTGGCTGCCGGGAGAAAGCAAACAGACCCGTCACACTCGCCATCACATCTAACGCCGCTTTTTTTTTTTGAAATCCAAAATCTGAGGCCTTCACACCGCTCTTCACACCGTCCGGTGGGAAACGCCTCCACATGGGATCAAAGGGGAACGACAAGGGGTACCAGTGGCCACAAAGCCGCATCCATCAATTGTTTTTATTGGCGATGATTGGGAAACAGGAGAAATGTGGCTTAAACAAAACAAATTCAGATCACTTGCATCTGGATTTACACACCAGCCTGCCCTGCCAGAATCCCTTTCAGCCAAATATTTACAGAAGGTTATAAAATAATGAGAATTCCACTGTAATAATCTTCTCAATTATCAACAGAAAATGTAAAAGCAGCCTCTGCAGATCGCCAGCTCTGCTCTCGTTCCGATAGCCACTCCCAAAACTCACATTAAACGTTCACCGATGGAAATCCTGCTGCTCACTGTTCGGCTGCTCAGGGCTTGGAATCCAACACTGCTTATTTTTCCTCAGTTTTTGGTCAATTACCATAACAAGATTATTATTTTAAATTGAACTAATTAATTAAATGACTCCTTCAAAGGCCGCCAGTGAAGCTGCCATTAATTCATGGTGAAACAGGTAAATATTTTGATGTGGCTCACAGCACTGGGCTTTGCACGCTTCCCCCTCACCACCCACCCCAACTTGGAACAATTCAACAAACGGAGAGGCTGAAGATTTCCAAACTAAGAGAAAAATTTTTTTCATATGATGCCTAAAGACCATGGGAAAATCTTAACCAGGTTGCGTGAAAAATCCCGAGCCCCAGGGAGAAGGGGCTTAAATCTGGCAGCAGTTTTTAATGCTTTTCTTCAAACTGCTTGAACTCTCTGTAAGTTTTAAGAAAAAGGATGAGAAACAGAGAGAGGACAAAAGGCAAACAACAGGAGAGAGACAAAATGTGGTGATAAACACATCGGAGCCGGGTTTTCGAAGTCCTTCATGCTCCTCTGCTCTGGTAAATTCGATTAGGTGGCCAGTGTGAAGGTGATGAAGCTGCGATGCTGCAGTCAGGGAGCGCTGGCGTTAGCCTGGACCCACGGCAGCTGCTCACGGCTTCAGCTTCCACTCAGGCTGTGGTGGCACCACCCACCCAAACCTGCCTTTTGCCTAAGAGAACGTGCAATCCCTGCCTGGCTTTGCAGTGTAACTGGGCCAGATGATCTGCTGTGGGGACCTGAGGTGTCCCCGGGTCCCTGGTCGGGGGTCAGAGCTGGCAGTGCCTGCCCAGAGCCCCAGCGTCCCAGCACGCCAGATGCAACATACGTGGCTGCTGGCTGCCTCATGAGAAGGAGGACTTGAACAGATAATCCTTTGTCATTAGATAGAGAAGAGAGATAAAGGGAGATAAAGAAATCATTATCCCACTCCACTCAGCACTCATCAGGGCAGACCTGGAGCGCTGCGTCCCGCTTTGGTCCCTGCTGTACAAAAACGACGCAGCCAGGCTGGAGAGAGCATAGACAGCGGGCATGAGGACTATCAGAGGAGTGGGAATGTTCCATGTGAAGAAAGGCTGAGGGAGTTGGGTTTGTCCAGCCTGGAGAGAAGAAGGCTCAGTGCAGACCTTGTTACCACGTACCAGGTGTCTGAGAGGATGGGGACTCCCTTGTTACAAGGGGCAGTGGGGATGAGCTGCAGAGCACAGCAACAGCCAGTGCCCTCGTTTATAACAATAAATACAAGAAGCAAGTTCTTCCTCAGCAGCCCAAAGCCAGGTTCTCCTCCCACCTTCATCATCATCACCATCATCTTCTACAGACACAACTGCAGCGAGCGGGAGCCAGCAGACCCGCCTCCCATTTCGCTGTGGATGAGTTTTGGAATTGTCGGCCCTGCTGTTCTGCTCTTTCTGATGAACTGCGATTTCTCCTCCTGATTTAGCGCTGAGGAATAATTAAAGAGATCTAAGGGCAGAGGAACCAGAAGCAATTTTTGCTGAGAATACGCTTCAGTGCTTCAAAAATTATGCAAGATCAATTTATCTTAGAAAATCCTAAAGTGTTGAAAGCTTCTCCTCAACTCTGAGCCTCGTCCCTCGCAGTAAGAGACAGTGACTGCAGATAAAACAAAAGGGAGGAAAAAAGCGCCCCCTCAGAAATAATATTTGCATAGCACAGCGGCAAATAAACAGTGGGAGGTGATTCGGTTTCAAGGCGCTATTTAAACAACCAACACAAACCAACCTGAGCTGACAGCGATATCTGGCAGCCCAGGGTGAGGGGGGACACTTGCTCTCATCCGAATCCTTGGATTCACTTGCCATGACTGGCGCATGGATCAGACCTTGTTTTTCAAGCTATGATACTCCCTGGGTGCCCCAAATCCAGCTTCCTTACAGCTGTACTGATACACGAGGCTGAATGATGGAATTGCTGGCTGGACACCCAGTTCAGTGATCACAGGACAGTCAAACACAAGTAGGACAAGGCTAGAGCTTTCTGTCACCCAAAGCACCTTCAGATCTTCTCTCTCCTTGCACGATTCATATGAAGAACTGCATCTAACTCCAACTGTAGCTGACAATGAAGGCAGAGAAAGAGGGAAGGTGCAGGTGCTGTTCCTCTCCAGCACAGGCACTGGCGTGGGGCCTGGGGAAAGGTGCATGCTCCACGTTCGATCTCGTTAGAGCTCCCTCCCCGTGGTGCCTTTCGTTTAACATCACGCTTCTCCCTGTGCTATTCCTGAATCAATTCTCCTTCCCACGGGCACAGTTCAACCCTTCCTAAGAAAATTCTGCTCGGCTTCTCCCCGTGAGGTCTCTGCTGGGTCTCCCATCTGCCAGGTTGGTCGCTCCGGACCGGATCTCCACTCTCACCCTGTTTGTGACCTTTCCCAGACTCCTCCATAGAAACCAAGGAACAAAGGAAAATACAAACACACTTCAACATTAAAAGTTCCATTTTTGTGACCAGTTTCTTCCAATCTCTTTCATAACTTGCTCAAACGTCGCTGCTTGACTTCAGATTTTTCTGACCTTGGGTGAAGGAGGTATTTGCTTTCCTGGAGTCGCTCTGTTCAAGCTGCACTTTATACCCTTTCTTGTACATCAGCTTGTGCTTTTGTCCTCGTGTGGTGCAGGCAGGGGCAGGCAGGGCTGTGAGGCACTCAAGTCTCTGCCAGAAGCACCAGGTACCACATACCAGGGTACAGGAGGCTCCCTGAGGTGTTCACTGCTCACGGTGCTCTCAAAGGGACACGATTCATAGGCCTGAGCCCTGCCCTCACCTCCAAAGATACTTTTCTAATGGATAAAGAATTTAAAGTTAATAGCTAATAACATATTTACTGCTATTTTATATTCTCCAAGAGGAAAAAGAGAGTAGCTACTGATATAAAAGGGCATTTCAATTCTCATTTCACATCTAACCAGGCTTTATGAAGCAAGTGTGTGCTCTAAACATGAGATTTCATGTTCCATTTCATGGGTAATGGAAATAGGAGGAGATGCTCATTGTGTGCACAAAATGCAAACCTCCCTAAGACATCTGTGTCCGTTCAAAAACCCGAATGCCCAGCTCCAATGCTGAGCATCTCCTGGTGATCAGCAGGAAAAATGTTTCGATTCATAGAATGGTTTGGGTTGGAAAGGACCATGAAGGTCATCCAGTCCCACCCTGCCCTGGCCAGGGGCTCCAAGCCCCATCCAGCCTGGCCTTGAACCCCTCCAGGGATGGGGCAGCCACCCCTGCTCTGGGCAACCTGGGCCAGGGCCTCCCCACCCTCACTGAGAAGAATTACTTCACAATATCTCATCTAAAGCTCCCCTCTTTCAGCTTATTTGAACTCCGCTAGCTGACAGGTTCCTTAAAAGTAGCAAAAAAGGTCACAGAACAAAACCAGAAGGAAAGGTGTTTCTGAACCTTGTTAGACAGTTTTCTCTTGAAATAGTATTTGCCTCTAAACCCATCAGGCAAGGCAACAGCTTCCCAAGTCAATGACACCGATACACTCGTGTATTTCCACAAGGGGCTGTGCCGTGCGCTTTGGAAGGTGTTTGCACTGTCATTTAGAAGAGAAGGACCTGAAGCAGCGAGGCCACGCAAGAGGAGTTCCTCCCTTCTCCACTGCAAAGCCTCGTGCTGTCACTGCATCAGACACCGCAGCTCACGCTGCTGCTGCACCTCCACGCCTGCATTTCAGCATCTGTAAGATCCTCATTTCCACATCGCTTTTCGGCTGCGACTGTCCAAAGTGGGATTAAAAAGGAAATCTAATCTAGTTATGCAACGCAGCCAGGGCTGCCAAGAGATGCTCTTTTCACAGAAAGCGTCCCCGGCTCTGCGCAGGCCGTGCTTCTGGAGCAATAGTCATGCTGCCAGCCACCAGAGTCCTGCAGGGCCTCCACAAGTGACACGGACTCTACAGACCCACAGCTCACCTCCACCAGATGTTCAACCCCAGAGAAGTTACCCAGCAAGAGAAAAACACGGGGCAGCAAAACAAAGGAGAGTAATTCCAGGCAAGCAGCTTTTCAGCAAAGCTTTAATGTTTGTAATCCTCTCTCCTGTTTCTGTCCTGCTGTTGCCATCTTCAGAGGCAAACGCAGCCAACTGGTCATAGACACTGATAACAGATGAAGCAGCTGCATTTGGGGCCTTTCAAGCAGCAGATGCCAAAGAAAACGGAGAAAATGTTGATGTTATGCCAAAACTTCACCGTTTCAGTCATCAGCAAACCCTGGATGCTGCTAAAGCCAAACCCGCATGTGCTCACCCTGGGCCATCAAGAGAGGAGGGGTCCAGAGCAACTTTTCTGTCTAAATTCTCAGGGCTCTGTTAACTCCAAAGCTCTTCAGAGAAGAGCTGGTGCTTGATTTTACTTAAATGAACCCTTTGAAACAGCAGAGATGGCTGTACTGCCCTGGAATTACGTGGTGCCTTAAACCCAACATTACCTGCCTGGGACTTGTTTTTATAGAGCATTCCCCAATAATCTTGGAGTTGCAGAGTTTTGTACAACAGAGACCAGAGACTGCAGAAATAAATATCAAACCTCACCGGAACCAGTTTTCCCCGCAGGAATTTTCCATTTAGAATCAAGAAGTCAAACAAAAAGACAATTTTTGTCACACTTGATGATGATCATTACAGAAAGGAGATTTCTCTTCCAATAAGGAGCGCACGGCAAAGCCTGTGACAGGCAGGCTCTGCGTCTACCTCTGACTTTTACCTGACCTAAAGGCAAAATGTTTATTTCTTACCTGCTACAGAGTTGGGCCGTGGCATAAGGTAAAGAGGAATCGACTGCACCGACTGGGACAAGACAGTCTCCAGGTTCCTCTCCGGGATCTTGTTCAGGCTGTAGGTGGAGGCTGTCATGTTCTCATCCACGCGGTACAAGCAGGAGTCCATGCTGGATTTCTGGGACTGCCAAGGTTTCAGGTTTCCCCCAGATCCAAGTTCTTTACTGCTTTCCCCTCCGTATTTAGTGCGTTCCACATTTTCCGAGTAGCTTGTCAAAGTAGCTTGAAGGAAGAAACGATAAACACAATGAGTAACCAAGGACCAAGGGCTTGCACACATGCTCCTCTACCCGAGCTGTGCAACGCAAGAGCCAAACCTGATGTTCATCACATTTTCCACATTCACATAAATCAGAGATTATGGAATTTGGTTTAACGACGCTGTTGCTGTTACTGCTTCTACAGGAACAGCGCGGCTGCAACGTTTTGGCTCGTGCTGTTAAAAGCCATTTGTAGTTAAGAGTGCTCAGAGTGATGGGGAGCGCCGTGCTCCAACACACAAGTCCAGAAAGAGCAGGAATTATTAAGGAATTATTATCATCGGTGCTCCTCCTTTCATCTGCATCGCAGTTACCATCTCGCGATGCCTGCAGGAGCCTGTGACCCTGCAGTGTGTGAAGTGGAGTCCCTGCAGGCACAGACCCCCCGACACACAGGAGTGTCCAGCTCTCCTGGATTAGCTCGGTTCAGAGATGGAATCCAATCTCACATTTGATGGACAGCAGGTTTTTATGAAGCTTTAACTGCAATCCACACATTTTCCCTTCTATTACTTCATTCTAAAGGTCTTTCCAACCAGAAGCATCCTATGAATCCATTAACCTGAAGGAGACTGACAGGAGAGCTCATCGCTCTCTATAAGACGAGGTGTGGGTTGGCCTCCCCAACAGCCACTGACAGGACAAGGGGTCATGGCCTCGAGATGCACCAGGGGAGATTTAGGTTGGATATTAGGAGGAATTTCTTTACTGAAAGGGTTGTCAAGCACTGGAGAAGGCTGTCCAGGGAGGTGGTCACGGTGCCACCCTTTGTTTAAAAGACAAGTAGATGTTGTACTTGGGGACATGGTCTGGTGGTGAACTTAGCAGGGCTGGATCGTTGCTTGGACTTGATCATCTTCAAAGGTCTTTTCCTAACCAAAACCATTCTGCGATTCTCTTTTACAGCTCAGGGTTGTTACTACATTGCCTTTTCCATCCGGAGGTGACAATGCTGTGCTGATACGCTCTAACATCTCCTCTCTGCTGGTCTTTTCCCTCCTGAATTCCAAAGCTGTTATCCCCTGGCTGTAGCTCCCTTCAGGCTTTGGGCTTCCCTTTCATCTTTACTCTCACCCATATTTGTTCAAAGTCATGCTTAGACCTCTTGGTTCTTAAGGGAATGTCTCAATGCCCATCCCAGCTGATCTGAGTGTGTCCGACCCTGCCCCTGCCTTGGGAGGGAGTTGGGGGAAAGTTAAAAAGAGGATTTAGAGAAGGAGCTCACAAGCCAGCGCTCACTCACCCTTCATCACCCCCAGCACACGTATCCCCACTGCTGTCCCAACCCCTGACAATCTACTCGATATTCTGTGCCCTCTGCTTGTCCATCTACTCTCCAAACCCCCTCCAATCCACCATTTCCACTCAGCCATGGCAAACGGCACCCGTAACTCTTACTGTCCCTGTTCGTGATGCAGCCCAATGACCTCCTGTAGCTTCAGCTTTAACCCCTATTTCTACCGTTTCACTTTGCAGTGTTTGGTTTCTTGCCTCTGCAGTGGGATCGACAGCTCCAGATCGCAGCCAGTGCTCCCAAATTCAGATGTTTGTAACAGATGTTCAAGTTCAAACCCAACACGTGCAACTGCTCACAACCAGCATTTACACATCAGTCTGCTGTCAGGTAAACAGATTTACACATTAACATTGGAAAAGCAGATAAAAACAAGACACAGATGTTCACAGATCTCTCTTGCTCCCTCAAATCGTTTTAATATCGAGAAATATGTTTTAAAGTGGTTTCTAGAAAGTCTCCAGTTCAAAGCCTGGCTCTGCAGGTCTGGGCACGCACTGTCGTCTAGTTACAGAAAAAAACAATCCATTGATCCATTAATATCCATTAATTTTAGAAACCAATCTCAGTCGCTGTCTAATGAATCTGTGCAGAAACACATCAGCAGCTGAAATCAGGCATCTGCCAATGCACCGAACTGAGGGAAAACAATAAATCTGTGCCAAGGGAAGTCTTCTCTAAATAAGGGAGGGAAAAAAGGAAAAAAAGCTAATAAATCCTGGTCCTGCTTTAAGATCCGTTCCAACCCAAGCCATTCCATGATTCTATGACTTTTAAACTCAAGAAGATGTTATCAACCAAGAGCTGCTCCAGCCCTCGGATCATCCCTGTGGCCTCCTCTGGACCCGCTCCAACAGTTCCATGTTGTTCTTATGTTAGGGACACAGCACTCCACGTGGGGTCTTACAAAAGCAGAGGAGAGGGGGAGAATCTCCTTTTTCCTCCTGGTCGCACTTCTTTGGATCTAGATGGGAAACAGCCATTCTTTACCACCCTCGGAGACCGCTGCTCAGTGACAGGAGGTGCTATGTGGGCATCACAAGCACTCGGGTAAGTGTTCCAGCATGAAATGCTTTGTGCTGTTTCGCAGCTTCACTCAGATCGCTGGAGATTCCTTATATTCTGCTGCATTCAAGCAGCACAACTGCCCAGTCGGCTGCTGGGGAGGCGAAGCGCAAGGTTCTCCTGCAGCAGCACGTGATCCTTTGACCGGTTTTCTTTCCAGTAGCAGATTCTGACCATTAACAGTTGGCTGCTTCTATAGAGCGAAAGCCAAAACACTCCTGGAAGCTCTCCCGAGGTTGGAGTCGGGTCAGCACTCACCAGCCATTCTGTTCTACACAGAAAGGATTTAGTGGCTTCCAGGAGAAAGGGCTGAGCCGCTCTGCTCTCTCCTCTTGGCTCACCTCCTCTCTCCTCCTCCATTCTTTCCCAGTTCTTTTCTTTCACAAACAGGAGTGGCTGAAGGTGAAGATCTGGATTCTCTAACGTTTGTGCTGCTCCTTCAGCGCAAGCAGCTGCGCCTCCCTTGACTGAGAAGGACTGAAGAGGCCGAATTCAGTCAGTTCTAAGCCAAGTGATGTGGTTATTAAAGTCATCAGTGAGCAGGAAATAGTCCCGGTGCCGGGCAGATTAGAGATACGACACGGTTGTTCTCTAATAATTGAAATGATATCAGAGTGACACACGAACCAACAGGAATAACTGCAAGAGGCTGAGTCGTCAGAGAGGAAACCTGACTGCTGAAACCTCGGTCCTTACATCCCGACTACAACACCACGATGCCCACTCCACACCCCTCCAGGGGTAGTTCAGCTCCTAACGCAGTTAATTCCGAGTCCGAAGAGCCACACTCTGATCTGACTTTGACAAATTAACCCCGTGTTAGCGATACAGAGAGGTAAAATGAGCTCAACGTGCACAAAACCATTTTACACTAAGCAAAACCACACAGAGACAAGCAGTTACACATAATGGATTAAGGATCGACTGCCCACCTGGATTAACTGCTTTCTGCCCTTTGTTAACTCTCAAATATTTGACAAACAGCACGTTAACCTCCTGGGACACAGGGCAAAGCCTCTGTGCTTGTAAAATATGAAATCTGGTGGCGATTCATGATAGCGTGATTTGGAGGCGATGCCTGTCGCAGCTCAAGACTGAGATCAAGAGATCTGCCCCAAACCTGAGAGCTTTTAGCAAGATAAATAACAAATACACTGGAGCTGCCTGCTGTAAAAATAAACCCTCTGAGCTAATGAGCTAATAGTTTAAATCATTCATTAGAGAGAAGCAGAAGGAACCATGACAGAGGGAATATAAAACATCTAGGGAGAGGCTTGCTCTTTTTCTACAAATAAAAGGTAGAAGCTGTTTGGACATGGAAACCTCCCGTGTGTTTACACTCCGGAGGCACCGAGGATGCTGCTCACGCCAAAGCCGTGTCAGTTGGCCTCGCAGAGAACAAGCAAGGCTTTCCCTGCCCTCCCTGATCAAGAGTGCCCCCTCCAGCTTCCCCAGAGCCTCTTTCAGCACTGGAAGCTGCTCTAAGGTCTCCCCAGAGCCTTCTCTTCTCCAGGCTGAACAACCTCAATTCCTCTCAGCCTCCCCTCCCTCCCTGCTGGTCCCACTGCTCAGGACGCAGCCCAGGGCCTGGTTGGCTTTCTGGGCCGCAAAGACTCATTGGCAGCTCGTGTTGAGCTCCTCAGTGTTACAGACATCACTCTTCTCTCACTGCGNGTTCTTTTATGTTTATAATAATATAACCCAACAGTATTTGAACTATGACTGCGATGCCACCATCCATGCTCTTTCCTCTGATATCAAAGAGCAGTGGCTGTGGCTATAGAGTAGAATCACAGAATGGTTTCAGCTGGAAAAGATCTCCAAGATCTTCCAGTCCAACCATCGATCCAGCCCTGCTAAGCCCGCCAGCAGACCATGACCCTGAGTACGACAGCAGGATGCAGCAGCAAGAGGGGAGGATACAGAATAAGAGAAACTTGGTAGAAAAAAGTCAGCGAACTCACTAGAATTAAAGGAGGCAAAAACGCGTTGGGAAAAAAGACTGCATGAAGCAAAAAGGTGGAGATGGGATGCAAAAAAATAGAAGAAAGAGGTAAAAAAACCTCTTCCTCTTTCACCATTTAAACCAATTCCAAGGATTTGCATCAAATAATTTACTTATCAACCTCATCTATCCCAATCGCCAACATCTCTGTGATGAACAGAAGACAGAGGGGCACAATCCACCTTGGGCACTGCCGCATTAACTCGAAGAATGAGAAACCTTCCCGCTAATTAGCAAATGCACGTTGATTATGAAAACCAGGCTTGTCAACCCAGCAGTCGCCGAGTACCTGGCTGCGCAGCAGAGCGAGGAGGAGGCCGGCGGCACTCACCTATGATGCCGCTGTCTCTGCTCTCCAGCGTGGAGGTGGGGCTGGTGACGGCGCCGTAGGTGCAGTCCTTGGCGGTGACGCTGGTGCTGACGGGGGGGAGCGTGGAGCAGGGGCTGCTGGCGGGCGGCGAGGCCGTGCTGCTGGTCAGCGTGGAGCAGGGGCTGATGCGCTGCGTCACCGCCGAGCTCTGAAAAACACCCACCGGGAGCACATCACTCACCACCGCCCGGCACGGCAGGGAAAGAGCCTTCCTGCAGCTCACGCTTGAGGATTCGCTTTGTGTGGTGACATTAAAAAGTGCTTTACTGTTCAAAATGACAACAGCTACATCTGTGGAAAACGCAGAGACATCAGGCTTGATTTCTACCTCACGCCTTAAGAGATTCCACCTTCCGTGTTCAATAGCAGCCACAGAAAGTATAAATAAAATGTATTTACCAAAAGCCTGATTCCATATTTTATTAGGAGTTTTTATAGTTTTCTTAATACTCAACCAAAAGTAGTAACAACAAACAACAACAGNGGAGTTTTTATAGTTTTCTTAATATTCAACAGGACGCAGCCCAAAAAACCCCAACAACACAAATAAACAGAACAGAACAGGCTGAGAGTTGAGGTTGTTCCACTTGGAGAAAAGAAGGCTTCAGGGAGACCTTATAATGACCTTCCAGTACCTGAAAGGGGCTACAAGAAAGCTGGGGAGAGACTGTTCCCAGAGGCTTGCGGTGATAAGACTGGGGACAATGGGGATAAACTGGAGAGGGGCAGATTTAGACTAGACAGAAGGAAGAATTTCTTCACGATGAGGGTGGGGAGGCCCTGGTACAGGTTGCCCAGAGCAGGGGTGGCTGCCCCATCCCTGGAGGGTTTCAGGGCCAGGTTGGATGGGGCTTGGAGCCCCTGATCCAGTGGGAGGTGTCCCTGCCCATGGCAGCAGGGTTGGAAGTGGATGATCTTTAAGGTTCCTTCCAACCTGAACTACCCTATGATTCTGTGATCCTACATTCTGTGCCTCTGAGCCGTGATCTCCAGGGTGGTTAGTGTACAGCCTGATCCCACCTTTCCTTACAGCAGAGGAACATCATATACAGTAAGACCTACAAAAACCTCTGGGCCGTTTCCATCTGCTCTGAAGCCTCCATGGGGCTGCAGGGTTGATGTTGTTCTATAAAATTTTCCTCCATTCAAGGAGAACAACAGTGGTTTTACATCCCAGCCAAGAGGAAGCTCAAAATCCTGGGCAACCTGCTCCGAGTCGGGAGGCCGGAGCCATCTCCAGAGATCCTTTCCGACCTCATGCTACAGCATCTAAATGTTTGATCAGCTCACATGTGGGATCTTTTGGAAAGTGAAGCTTTAGTTTATAGTGAGTTTTATAGTTTGTTTTGACTGTTCCTTTAAACAAACTCCTGCCAAAACTCATCTCAGAACTAACAAACAGCATCCACTGACCTTAACACATAGAAAAATTGCATTTTAAAGCAAATTAAATTTCAGTGCAAGAAGAGCACAGCATCAAAGGGTTGGACTTGATGACCATAAAGGTCTTTTCCAGCCTAAACGATTCCATTATCTCCCTCTGCACTGGTAACACTATTGTTTCACAAAATGCCAAATGTGGCATTCTTAAAAGTTCTCTGTAGCGTGACCAACGCGGCTCCTTAAGAACCAGCTTTGGCAGCCGGGATTCACTCAATACCAGGGTGCATCGCTCGGCACTGACTGACATGTTTTATTTTTGTATTGATAGAGAAAAATGTTCCTCTGCGCAGGTTTTAAATATACATTTCCATTGACAGAACGTTCTGTATTATTATTGCGGCTGTTTCATCTGTCACATTTGCACTGAGCTCTCAGACATTAAGCTCTTCTGTCACAGGCTCATTGTCCTTCATGCTTTTCCGGCAGCCACTGCTGCTAAAAAATAGCTTCTGAAAAAGTAGGAGAGAAAGGGTGTATTCTTGAGCATTTCACAGAGTCATAGAACGGCTGCAGTTGGAAAAGACCCTTAGGAGGATTGAGTCCAACCATTGATCCATCCCTGCTAGGTCCACCACCTGACCTTGTTCCCAGGTACGACATCTACTCATCTTTCAAATCCCTCCAGAGATGGGGACTCCACCACTGCCCCGGGCGACCTCCAGAAGGGCCTGAGAACCCTTTTGGTGAAGAATTTTTTCCTGCTGTCTAATCTGAACCTCCCTTGGTGCAACTTGAGGTCGTTTCCTCTTGTCCTATCACTTGTCACTTAGGAGAAGAGACCACCACTCACCTCACTACAATCTCCTTTCCAGGAGCTGCAGAGGGATAAGATCTCCCCTCAGGTTCCTCTTCTCCAGGCTAAACGTCCATAGGGCCCTCAGCCACTCCTCAGAACCTCTGTTCTCCAGCCCCCTCCCCAGCTCTGTTCCCCTTCTCTGGACTCGCTCCAGCCCCTCACTGTCCTTCCTGTGGTGAGGGGCCCAAACCTGAATGCAGGATTTGAGGGGCAGCCTCACCAGCACTGAGCCCAGGGGGACAGACTCTTCCCTGCTCCTGCTGAGCAAAAATGTGCTTCACCATGAGAGCAACCAGGCCTGATGTGAAGCTTCCCAGCAAGCCTGCTGATCCTCCATCCGTGGAGACCTTCAGAACCTGCCTGGATGAGCCCTGAGCAGCGTGGCCCTACTTTGAAGTGAGCCCTGCTTCCAGGAGGCGGTTGGATGAGACGACCTCCAGAGGCTGTTCCCAAATTCAAATATTCCGAGACTCTAGGCCAGCCTTGCCAGCAGGAGATGCTCCCAAAGAAAGAAAATTAACTTGGTGATGGACGACCCAGCCTGTCTTTATCTTCACCACTGCATGAAGAGCACTCAAAGGCCCTGGAGAACTTTTTCATGCAAAAATTAGCGCAGGCCAAGATCTCAATCTATTTTAGAGGACAACTCGCTGCTGTTTCCCTTTAGATTTGTCTTTTATTTCTTCTCCAAAGACATCTCTTTCTTTAGAAAAAAGACGGGATTTTAATTTTTGTCAAAAGGCAACAACAAAAGGAACCATTTATAGGAGAAGGCTCTGTTCAGCTTTGAACTGCTCAGTTCAAACAGGCGCCTGCTAGAAGCCCTTTCTGCAGCACAATGTGCACTGAAGCACATTTCAAATCCACCACAAGTTGCATAAAAGTATTGAACGAAAGCGTTAAAAGCTTCATGAACGTGTTAAAGGCAAAGCCTTTACAAAATGCTCCTTGGCTCTCAAACACACTTTATCACATGTAGAAGTCAAACCCCATCCAGTCCGACCTCCTTGCAGTGGGCAGGGACATCTTCAATCACACCTGGTTGCTCCAAGCCCCATCCAACCAGGCCTTGAACACCTCCCCAGGATAGGGCTTCTACTACCTCTGTGCAACCTGTTCCAGGGCCTCCCCACCCTCCCAGGAAGGCATTTCTTCCTAAGATCTCATCTCAATCTCCCCTCTTTCTGCTCAAAACCACTCCTCCTCATCCTATCCCTGCCCTCCCTGATCAAGAGCCCCTCTCCGGCTTTCCTGGAGCCTCTCTCCGTACTGGAAGCTGCAATAAGGTCTCCCCAGAGCCTTCTCTTCTCCAGGCTGAACAAGCCCCAGCTCTCTCAGTAACAATGATTCACTGTTTAACGAGGAGGTACAACCTTTTACCTCATAACAATTAGTTTGCCATTATGAGACACTCAGCTGCCACCTAATTAGTAAAGAACCGCACTGCCACATGCTGCATTCGGCTCACGAGCCGTGCCGGTACCGCTGGGAGGGTTGGAGGGGCCGTACCTGGTTCTCGTCCTGCACCTCCATGCTGTACTGGGGCCCTGGCTGAACCTCCGTGACTTTCTCTCCGAGGAGGAAGCCCAGGCGAGTCATGAGTGTATTTGCTGCCTCATCTACGGATGGAGGGGGTCCCAGCTCCTGCTCAGTATCACCTAAACAGGAAGAAAAACAGATTTAGACAGGAATCCTTCACCTTTTTTTACCAACAAAACACCAGCAACCTTTCATGCTGCAGCTTCATCCCTGGATTTCCAGGTTATTCACGTTATTCGTGTCTAGACCAATGTCATTCGCTGGTCATTAACTTTAAGCCATTGTTACTCAGCTGTCAACACACGTTTCTTCTAACAGAGCTGCTACGTCTCCTCTCATCGCTCATGTCATTCTCCCATGGAAGCAAAAGCAGCTGCCTCACTTTCCCTCTACCAGCAGTGCCCAAGACAACCAGGGAATGATGTCCCGGACCAACAGCCTGGAAGGCAGAGCCCTCCCTCTCTTCTCTCGCTACCTCAAAGTTACCTGCAGAGGAACCGAGGCTGCCTGGGCCACTCCCTGAGACACAGAGCAGCCGACCCAGGCTTACAGAGTGTTCCTCGGCGAAGGACGGGACAGAAAACCCGTGAGCGTCCTCCCCTGCTGCCTGCTGGTTCCGACACAGTCCCAGTTCAGTGGAAAGCGCCGCTCTCCCCACACCAACCTCCCCACGCAGCCATGTTAGGGGCCACGATACAACACAAAGTCCACCTGCTGACTCCCCACCAAGTCAGTAACATAGATCAAACCCAACATTCCAGGTAAATTTTCCTGCTTTTTGTCCAGCATCTGCAGGAACCGCAGCCCAGACGAGCTTCCAGCTAGCACTGCACACTCAGGAAAAGGCCAGGCTTGTGCATTCGTATTTCGGAGCCTTTTTAATACGATAACAAAACCCTGGGGCAGCCCTTGACTCGTCCAATCCCAAAGGTCAGTCGGGTTCCGGAAAGTCAAGTTCTTCCCACTCACGCCAGCAGCTGCATTAAAGCCTGAAGGTCAAGTTCTTTCTCCGTTACACTGAACCGATACTGTGTTTAGTGCAGTTGTAGGAAACTAATTAGAATTTGCAATTAGTCTACAGTTAATTATTCATCCGATAATGTACAATCTGGGCAAGAGCCGATCTCCATTTCCCAGCTCCATCCTGGCTCAGGGCTGCTCCCGCACTCAGCCCGAAGCTCCAGTAAAAAGATGTTACTGGAAATATTGCTTTCTGATAACTGAACTGAAAACCTCACAGAACTGGGAAAGACACAAGATATGGGAAAATGTAAGCCAGCTGCTTCCAGAAGTTCCTATCTGAACTCCAGGCAGAAAGGGACCTGGGGCTGTTGGTTACAGATGGCTGAACATGAGCCAGCAGGGGCCCAGGTGGCCAAGAAGGCCAAGAGCATCCCGGCTTGGATCAGACACGGCGTGACCAGCAGGAGCAGGGACAGGATTGTGCTCCTGTGCTTGGCGCTGGTGAGGTTGCTGCTCGAATACTGGGTTTGGCTGGGGGTTTCTCACACCAAGAAGGACATTGAGGGGCTTGAGCGTGTCCAGAGATGGGAATGGAACTGGGGAAGGGGCTGGAGATCAGGGGTTATGAGAAGCAGCTGAGGAACCTGGGGCCGCTAAAGCCTGGAGAAACATAGGCTGAGGGGAGACCTCCGCACTGTCTTTAACGCCCTGAATGGGGGTTGTGGCAAGGTGGGTGCTCACTTCTCCAAAATGACAGGTTGAAGGACAAGAGGAAATGGCCTCAAGTTGCACCAGGGCAGGTTCAGATTGGATGTCAGGAAAATGTTTTTCATTTGAAGTGTTCTGAGCGCTGGCAGAAGCTGCCCAGGGAGGTGGTGGAGCCCCCCTCTCTGGAGGGGTTTAAAAGAGGAGATGAGGCGCTTAGGGATCTGCTTTAGTAGTGGACAGGGATAGCTGGACTCGATCTCAAAGGGCTTTTCCAACCAAACGATTCCATGCGATTCCTGCTGGAGATCTCATGGGAGCTCAGAGCAATTCTGAGGTGTCTCACCTGCATTACTGCAACCCGAACCCTGGAGCATCTCACGGGCACCACACCTGCACCCACAGCACCAGCAGCTCGGGGAGCCTGGAGTGTCCTTCCCAGCGACTTCGCTGCTATCAAAGTGGATTATACAGCGGGATAATAGAAGCTGTCTTCTAAGCTATTGAATCCCCATTGTACTGCTTTATACAGCGCTGACGTGAATAGGAGAGATTTGAGAGAGACAAATTTAGATGGATGGCCCAATTTTCTGATCTGCTGGCCACCCACATCCAATTTGTGGGCATTTACAGACCCTGGGAGTCAAACCCAGACCGGATACATTGATATAAAATGGAAATTAGGTAGACTTTTATTTCCAAGGCTTTTTTTTTTCTTTTAAAAAGTGGAGTTTTAGACTTTATCCTGGATGTTCGTACCCAGAACATGGTTCCCTTCATTATTATTAGAAGTTTATTGTGTATTCTCCACTCTGGCCTTACAACACATGATCTTCATAACACTGAACCTGGGCATTTCAGCCAGAAGGAAAAGCTGGATTTATCACCCGAGGGAGGATTCAGGGAGAATCGGGGAGAGCACCGGGCACAGCAGGTCTCCTTCAGAACTGCTCCCACATCAAAAAGAACCACTTACTCCTTGGAAATGGGGCTTAACCCTGCCCTGAAAGCTCCCCTCTTCTACACTGCCCCTAAAACACCTCCCAGGGGCACACAGCTGCCTTTGTCCTGTAAAATAAAGAATCACGGAATCTTTAAGGTTGGAAAAGACTTCTAAGCTCATCCAGTCCAACTGTCAGCCCAACCCCACCGTGCCAACTACACCGTGTCCTCAAGTGCCACAGCCACATGGTTTTTGAGCACCTCTGCCAGGGCTTCACCACTCTTTCAGTAAAGAATTTTCCCCTCATATCCAGTCTAAACCTCCCGTGGTGCAATGTGAACCCAGGATTTGAGGTGCAGCCTCACCAGCGCCGAGTCCAGGGGACACAATCCCTTCCCAACCTGGTGTCTCCTGCAAACTGACTGAGGGAGTGCTCAATCCTCTCATCCAGAGGAAAATGAGGAGCTTATCTCAGGTCGCTGTGTGAGAACAGGGAGGATTTAGAGGGTGATAACTGCCAGCTTGGTAAGGGCATCAATTCACCTGCAAGGAGCTGCTCACACACAAGGTACCAACAGCCACGACTGAAGCAGCCGAGCTCCGAGCAGCAGTCGGTGTAGAATTATCAATTATTGTATTATAACACAGCTTTCAAAGCACAGATACCTTTGAACTTACAAAAAGCACCGTTGTACTGGATTATTCCCACTTTTGGTTTTAGAGCTTTAAAAGTAAGTGCAGGCATTTAATTGAGAGTTAAAGAAAAGAGAGATTGGCTCCAAGATGCCTGTGAACGGGCATTATGGAAAGAAGCTGTAACTTGCCTCTCAAAGTCGACAGTAAGACCTAAGCCCTTCATTCCAGGTTCACTGAAAGGACAGAACTGGGATTTTTTCCTCCCTTGCCACGTGTGCTCTGCAGTTGATGTTGCAGCTGAATTCCAGGCACACTTTCCCAGCCCCTCCGGGGAAATGCGAGTGCCAAGCTGGCAGCAGAGCTGGCCCAGGTATTTGTAGGTGCTCGGACAGCACTGCCAGCAAGAACTAAAGCTCCAGCACACACCAGAGCCAACTCCCAGCCCCTGGTGGACAGTGACGAATGCCCAGCTGCACCACGCAAAGCTGGAGCCACCAGTGGCTCTGAGAGACCCTCAGGCAGTTTGGGGTCTTCCTGATGTCTGATCTAAATCTTCCCCCTTCCAGTTTAAAGCTGCTCTCCCTCATCCCATCACCCCAGGGCCTTGTAAAAAGTCCCTCCCAAGCTTTCCTGGAGCCCCTTTCAGTACTAGAAGCTGCTGGAAGGTGCCCATCTCAAACCTTTGAGGAACACACGATCCGGTTATTTCTTTTGCTTCTGGATTGAACGATACAGGAATAGATGCCATGAGTGAATCAGACACAGGGAGCAAAGCAGACAGTTAATGAGATCAGGGCTCGATTGCTGGGAGGTCACTGCAGTAAGGAGGAGGGTGCTCAGCACGACCGAAAATGCCCATGGGGGCAGAGAGGGAAAGGCCCGGTTAGGAGATCCATGGATCGATGGGGAGCGAGGACCGAGCGGAGTTGAGCCCTGTGGCCACCAGGGCAGCGAGGGGCGAGGGGAGGGCTGCGCACCTCTCTGCCCAGACCTGACACAGAGGGCTTTGCCAATTTGACAGTAAAACAAAAATTTTCAAGTATTATACTTCAGTAATAATAAATAATTAAATCCACCACTCGGCGATTTAGATGCTTCCAAAAGAACGGAGAGACCCAAGGTGCACACGCAGCCTTTTGTCTTCTTTCCTTCAAAGACAACGCTGCCTTCTGGAGCTGCTCCGCTTCTCAGCAGGGCTGTGCACACCTCCGCGCTTCCCAGCTACCTTTTTCCAGCCTTTTAAAGTTAATGACAATTTTTTTTTAACTGAAGTACAAAAATGCAAATTAGAGACGTTATAACCTGAGCTTGTCAAGCCACTTAATGCCTCTAATCCTTCCCTTCCAACCCACTTTAAATATGTCAGAAGATCTCTGCAATTCACCCTGGAATTTACCTGATTTAAGCCCCTTAGGAGCAATTTTATGGCTGCTGACAGCTCTCTCGACTGTCTTACCTCCTGTACGGAGGGGACAGGGCTCAGAGCAAACAGAAGACGGCAAGGAGAGGAGTCCAAGAGGAAAACTGTCACAGTCTTAGACCAAGTACAACTGTTCTGGGCCCTGCAGCAGGTTACAGCCCACAGGAGGAATGGGACTGTATGGCCAGCGCTTCCCTAAAAAGCTGTACTGGCAAAACCAGCTACTGGTCAAAACGTTCACGTTTACATTCAAAGTAATTAACTTTTTAGCAATTAGGAGTCAAAGAATCAGCAACATGAAATGTAAAAACTGTACTTAAAGCCAGTCGTGTTTTGGGGGGGCGATGAACAAATGGATCTTTCTCGAGCGCCCAGAGCCACCGCGCTGCCCCGGAGAAAGAACGGGCAGGGTGGGGGAACAGGGCCCATCGAACAGATCGCAGCAACGGGAACAACATCCACGCTGGACAAGAATAAAGAAATCCTTGTTCCACGGTGCTGAGGAGGGCGAGGAAGTCAAGGCAACTGGTAAGGGAGCAGAAGTAATGGGGTGGCTTTCAGAGCACGGCATAGTTTTCCTCCTGAGAAGCTCTCCATAGCATCGCTGAAGTTCAAGTATGTTTTGCACAGGACAGAAAAATAAAGTATCCATTGGCCTCGTGTGCACGTGAAGACATGGGAACCAAGCTGAGAGGAGTTGAGCTGCTTTCTACATACACAACCACCTCTCTTTCTATTGTTAGGGACGGTAAAATGAGAAAGAAGGGGGTTGCTTCCAACAAGAGCTGAAACGAACTAAAAGCATCTCAAAAGAAGCAGAATTATTTGCTGCTTCCTCTAGAGTGTGAAGTACTTGGGAAAAAATATTTGAGCCAGAGGAAAAAGGGGAGGCAATTGGCACAACCATGGTGAAGAGCCCCAGCGACACCATCTCCCCTCTTTCAGCCTCGCTCAGCACTATTTCCACTCGCATCAGGCATAAAGACAAAGGAGAAGGAGAAGGACGGCTGCAAACTTAACTCAGCCTGAAGAACTCCTGAAGAACTTGAGAGCTTCTGGAGAGCAGATGGAAGGGTCGGTTAGGGGAAAGATGAGTCACCTCCCCATGGCCTTCTCTTCTCCTCTTTGACAAAGATTCACTAAACCCCAAACAATAAACCCAGCTGCCATTTTCCAAGCTGCAGCTTCCAATGTGCAGCAAACCCAACTACACCCAACGGCCAGTGGTCTGCAGCAACTCCCAAAAAGGGACACAGCTGGAACTCTAAAACTCTCTGCATTATTCCTCCATCCTGATCAGAATTTCAGAAAGGGTGGGGGTTTCATTTGGAGGGGGGTGTTAAGTTTTGGATGGTTAATCCAGGAATTCATTCCAAAGCTGTTTCCACCTCTCAGTCCAGCAGAAGAAAGCAGCACCATCCTCCCAGGAGAAGCAGGAGAAGAGTCAATTGCTTCCATAGCAACCAGCGTACCGAATCGCCACAACTCTCTTCTGCAATTAGGGCTGAGCACAACGATTTCCCATTCCCTTCAGGTCATTGGATTTGATAACGCTGGGACAACCACAAGATCCAACAGCGAAACTGTCTGTCAGGTCAGGGATGGTTTGCTCATTCCTTTGCCTTCCTCCCAATCCATCACTGTCTGACACAGAGGGCTGGAGCACCTCCCATACAAGGCCAGGCTGAGAGAGCTGGGGTCGTTCAGCCTAGAGAAGAGAAGGCTGAGGGAAGACCTAAGAGCAGCTTCCAGTGCTGAAAGGGGCTCCAGGAAAGCTGGGGAGGGGCTCTGGATCAGGGAGGGCAGGGACAGGATGAGGCAGAAGGGAAAACTGAGATGAGATGTCAGGAAGAAATGTTCTCCTGTGAGGGTGGGGAGGCCCTGGAACAGGCTGCCCAGAGCAGGGGTGGCTGCCCCATCCCTGGAGGGGTTCAAGGCCAGGCTGGATGGAGCCTGGAGCTCCTGATCCAGTGGGAGGTGTTGGAACTGGAAGGGCTTTGAGGTCCCTTCCAACTCAGACTGTTCTACAATTCTATAAATATGACCAAGGTTGGAGGAGGAGCCTGCTGGCTGAATTTGTTTGGGGTTTTTTGGCTCGCTGCCTGTATTTCACAATGAAAAATCAAACTCTTTCATGCCTTCCCCGTTCAACAGCTTTTTCCAACACCTGAGGAATGTTTTGTTGTGTTTCAGAGAGGTGGGTGGTTTGTGTAAAATGAAAAATACACATTTTCTGTGTGAAAAGAAAGCAGCAGCAGATGCCAACCTCAATGATCCCTTAACTAAAGAAAGAGACGAGGGAGAAAGGAGATGAACGCGGCCGATGTTGTGACGGTGAATCACCCTTGGCTGTCTGTGGCGGCACCGCCGTGGTTCATAACCCAATTAGGGATGGAAGCAGACGCCTGGCAGCCTAATGCAGACCAAGGACCGTTCCCTCAGCAGACATTTAAGATTTGTGTCCTAAAATTTCCAAAGAAGAATTTAATCAAATCAAAAGATAATGCCATAACATCCTTAGCCTTGGAACACAACGACAAGGTAATAGATCACCCTAAATGCAACTGGAAACACTGATGGGAGAGAAAAAGCAATTACCTGAAAGCACCATCCATCTCCCACTGTTTTCAGGAGGTTTCCTGGGCACTTATAAGTCAGAACATGTTTAGCTACCATCTAAAAGCAAAAAGTATTCAAAGAAAGATGCCCTCGTGTCAAACAACTCTGCAGAACCACGAAGCCCGGGCGCCACTCACCGCAGAAGCCCTGGACGGGGCAGGAGGGAGGTGGCATAAATTGAAGGGGAAAAACTACAACATCAGACTGAGCACAGAAAAGGTCAAACAAGGGGGGTTTGGCTGGGGGGGCAGCTCCTGCTCTGCCGCATTGTGCCTGGCAGAGTGACGATGGCTGTCAGGGGGTCGTCCCCGAGCTGTCCCGCTGCCTTACGAGGCCCAAGGAGAAGGAACGCCCCAACACCTCTGCCGAGCAGAGCCAGGGGGGAGCGTGGATCAAACTCCCTTCAGAGCCGCCTTACAGTCACCACTCAGTCAGAAACAAGGAACACTGAGCTCCTCTGCCACCGAGTCCCCAGGGCCAAAAGGGCTGGATTGAACTCCAACTGACCACTGCATCACAAACTTTTACAGAAATACAATTCTGATAGAAAGGGGTTTCTCACAGCCAAGCTTTTTTTTTAAATCATTTTTATTTTACCTTAAATGCAACAAGTATAAAATGTGGGCAATTTCCGCTTTCACTTAAATAGATTAAACCCATCCTGGAGAATCGCCTGGCTGCCTTTGGCAAAACAATTACAGAATCATGGAATGGTTTGGGTTGGGAGGGACCTCCAAGACCATCCAGTTCCAACCACCAACTGTGGGCAGGGACACCTCCAACCACCTGGATGCAGCCCAGGCCATGGTTTGGCTCTCTGGGCTGCGAGTGCACTTTGTCAGCTCACACCCAGCACCCCAAATCTTTCTCCTCAGGGCTGCTCCCAATCCAGTCTCCACCCAGCCTGTGTTTGTGTTTGGGATTGCCTGGACCTTGCCCTTCACCATGTTGAATTTCATGAGATTCTCACGGTTCCACCTCTCTGGTCTGCCCAGGTGCCCCTGGCTGCCCTCCCTGCCCTCAGCGTATCAACCGCACCACAGAGCACGGTGTGACTGGCAAACCTGCTGAGGATGCCCTCGATCTCACTGTCAAAACCAGCACTTGGCAGCTCATCAACACCCCAAGTCCTTCTCCTCAGGGCTTCTCCAAATTTAGTAATGTCACGTTTAAAGCTTTACAATGCTCCTCCTATCACAACTTCCCTCAGAAGAGAGTGGCCACCTGATTCTTCTTCTTTCCTCCAAGTTCAAACACCTCGAGCACATCACCTTGTACACCAACTCTCAACAGCAGATGTCAAAGCCAGAACCTCTGGCAGAAGCAGCACGAGAGGCCAGGCAGCTGCTGAGGAACCTCCCCCCTTCCAGGGACGCGTGGAGATTTGCCTGAGGCCTTAAAATAAACATTTTAGCATTGAGCAAAATTTCATCTCTCAGCATCTGCGACTGAAATAATCATTTCTATATGCGGAGCAGATAATGCTCTCTCCTAGCTGCTATTCAGTGGTTTAAACTGCCTTTAAGTGTGTAATTAATTACGTTACTTGTCAGGGATCGCTTTACAAGCCACTCCACCTCCATGCAATTGCCAGGCTCCAGCCTATCTTCAGCCTTATTCTTTCTCTTCTTTCAATTCGTATCATCGTCCCTGGAGACACTGGGGATTTAACACTGGGTGCCAACACCCTTTATGGGACATACGCTTTAAAGAGGGTTAAAAAAGCCTAAAACTGAAGAACAGAGCTGTATTTCCATGGAAAAGTGATTACAGACAGTGCCTGCTGGCTTTGCTGCAGTGCAGAGGAGGACTCGGCCCCTCAGCCTCCCCACCAGGAGCTGGACGCTGCGCCCACACTCAGAGGCCTTTGGTCCTTATGAGTTGTCCAGAAGACTGTTCCTTCCTCTCTTCCATATACAGGGATCCTTCCCCACCACCCACTTCTTCACAGAATCACAGGATGGTTTGGGTTGGAAGGGACCTCAAAGCCAGTTCCAACCCCTGCCACGGGCAGGGACACCTCCCGCTGGATCAGGGACTCCAAGCCCCATCCAACCTGGCCTTGAACCCCTCCAGGGATGGGGCAGTCACCCCTGCTCTGGGCAGCCTGGGCCAGGGCCTCCCAACCCTCACAGGAGAACATTTCTAAGATCTCATCTCAATTTTGGTTCTAGGCACCAAGCACGCATGGACACGATGGAGAAGGGCTCCCCTGGTGCACATGTTTGAGCTCTGAAACCCAAAACCTAATGTTTCTCCCCTGACTCCGGGTTGGTGCTGCTCACCAGCATGTACTATGACAGCTCTTTCTGGCTCTTACTTTTTTGCCTTCCTTAATGACCTTCACATTCCTTCCATGATACTTCAAGGCAGTGGGAAACTCCACTTTTCCTTTCAGATCACTATCAGCAAGGGAAGGAGTTTAGAAAGCAAACACAAATCATGGTCAGAGTCCGCTCCTGGGCCTGGTAGGAGTCCTGCCCTTCAAACCCACCAGACAGCGGAGCTGGGGCAGGGGAGACACCTGCACACACGCCTGCGGGACCAAACACACCAAAAAGGAAACGGGGAATTTATGTTTTTAAGCCAAATTTACAATTCAGTTATAATTCTCTGTGGATGTAATGAGAATAGGTTTCAAATTATTAACAATTACAAACATGACAGCAGAAGCGATTTAGTCAGAAGAAGAAAGGGCCACAACAGCAAAATCTGAATTGTAATTCATGATGATTGAAAAAGGAGCAGGTTTCACAGCAACCACAGCCCCAAAGGAGGCACCGCCGAGCACAGGGACTGCCTTCTCTTTCCCTAAGACAACTCCTCTTTCAAACATTATGCATCAAACCAAGGCTGCAGTCAGAACTCGCACAATATTCCATTAATTCCTGCAATTGCGGGTGCTCTGTAAGCCCAGCCGCATCAACCCCCTGATTCCAGAGAACCTGACCCCATGGCAGGTGTCCTTGTCCAAGGGGGTTGGAACTGGATGGGCTTCAAGGCCCGTTCCAACCCAACCCATTCCATGATTCTGTGATGTGAACTGTCTGCTGCAGCTACAGATGTAAGAAGAACACATCCCAACTGTACATGCCATTTCTAAACTCTCCGTGTCCTTTTACCCCATGCGAGGCCTGCGCTGAACACGGGTCCCTTTGGGTCCGCAAAAACCAGGGGAGGGAACTGCAAAATTCAGTCAAAACCCCACTACAACCTTTGCAGCTCTGTCAGGACAGCACCAGCCCCAGCCCCTCTGCAGCCTCCAGCCCTGCCCAGGCTGCCACTTCCAAGTGAAGAAGGATCTGGGGAACAACACCGAGCTGGGGACGAGTCGCTGCTATAATAAGATTTCACGGCACCTGCACATCTGCACGAGGGCTGGTGGGTTTTGGACCATCAGGAGCAAACAGGGCTCAGCCACAGAGTGAAACCACCCACCTCGATTTACCTTCCAACCAGAGGCCTCCAGCAGGACGTACGCTTTTAAGAGTAATTATGGCAGGATATGTAAATCAGAAGATATTTCTTTAAAAACAATCACTCAAATACGCCATATTGCTGGTAAACAAGAGCCCGCAGTTTCGCATTAGTGGATTCAATGATATTTCTGAGAGGTGGTTTTGCTCCAGCCTCCTTGAAGACCAGCACCAAAACTACACCTAGCACGTTTATTGGATCATTTCTATCTCCTCCAAAGCAACTCTCTAGATCTAAACTCTCCTGAAGGGAGAGCAGCCGCACACACAAAGCTGCCAGAACAAAGGTGAACGGCTCTCAGTAACAACACATTTCAAGTTTCCAAGCCAATGCAGCTCGGCTGGGGCCGGTGCGATCGCCCATCCAGAGAAAAGAGCCGCTCTACAGCTAGAAGCCCTGCTGGGCTGGACGCGCCCGCTCGCCCCGTGCCCGCAGAGCCTGCGCGTGCAGCTTACCGGGGCCGTACGCATCAACGTCCAGCTTCTGGGCTGCAGAAAGCGTTGGCGAGCCAAGCTCGGACTCAGGGATTCGAGGGCTCTCAACAAACTTTGCTTTCCTCAAAGGGGCTAAGGAGAAGGAGGGGGAGAAAGAAAGAGAGGTCATGAGTAAGGGAAATAGCAGGCACCAGATGGAAGCACTTAACGCAACGACACTGTCAGACTCAGATCAGGTTACCCCCTTTTTCTTTTTTTTTTTTGGCCAGAAAAAAATGTTATCTGCATTCTTTAGGGCAGAGATGGCTCTGGTTAAAGCTCTCAGGCTGCACGGTCTTACTTTAAAGCCTGTGGGTATCCAGGCACATTCTCAATATTCTGAAATGCTTCCTATTTTCCTACTTTATTAAATAAATTGTTTTATAGGAAGCAAACAGGCCGGGATTCAGCAACCGTAGAAGAGCTGTGATCAGCGAGGAGCCCAGAGCCCATCAGGGCTTCAGATTTTTAACCTGAACTATCTAAAGCGAATACACAAATTCTGTGTTCACCAACTACTTCCTTTGGACCAAAACCATTCAATTTCAACCTGTTCTGAATGTCTGACAAACAGATCTTGGGCTCGACATAAAAGGTCTCAGAGTAAAGCTCATGCTGCCCAAAACGAACACACGAGCGCTGTACTGCGACCCCTGCAAACCCAGAACAGATTCAAGAGATTTAAATAAAACCCAGGGAAAAGGCAGGAGTGGCTGTAAGAAAGCACCAGCGCCTGCGAAAGGGGATCCTCCCACACCTCTGAACAGTTTGAACGCTTAAAGAAACAAAGCTGCGTGCGACATTTGTCATAAAAGAATTGGTAAAACACTTTTATTAATAAGTTTTTAAACAGATATTCCTGCCAGACCAGAGAAACAAAACAAGCGAGTAAGTTATAGGCAGAGATTTCGCTGTTACACTCCACGTTAAACTCTCATGCCCATCAGAGCGAGGGGCTGATGTGCGAAGCTGCCCTGCGTCACGTGCTTCAGCCCCCTGAATCCATCATCCTTTATACTTATAGTGCTCTGTCCTGCAAATTCAATTTAGGATCTGAAACTGAAGGTGGGGGACGTTTGTTCTCATGCATCTCCTGTAATAAATGCCCAACAGGTCACACACCGCCCTCGGAGGCAGCGATAAATCTGCTTTTGAGGAGTCTGCACGCCAGCAGCGAGGTTGGTGCTGCTGGGGAGAGGGATCAGGGCTCTGGTGATGGGAAAGCAGGACGGCTGCACACAAAGAGGGGATCTGGAGAGGTGAGCTGGGACAGAAATGATCTCCGGAATTGTGAACAGGTGGTTGGGAAATGGAGATAAAGGTTAGGGTCTGTTTTTCAAGAGAAAGTGGCAGTGAGGCAGAATATGGGTGAGGAATCAGCCCTTCCCTCTGCATCAAAGCAGGAGCTGAACACCCTCCTGATCCTCCTTTCCCTCAGGAGGAAGAAAAGGCACCAGGCACAGGGGAAAGCCAGGATGAGTATCAGACAGACAAACGGAGCTTCCCCTCAGCGCCCATGAGGACAAGCCAGGCCAGCAGGGAGCATCCCAGCAGCACCCACAGCTGGCGGCTGCACAGCCCCACGCACCCTGGGGTGCCAAACGCTGCACGCTGGCAGCCAAGCGTGTCGGACACCCTCAGGCACCTGCTCTGCCCAAGGAAGGGGGGTGCACAGCAGTGAAAACAGGAAAACATGGAGATGGCTGTCGGTACGGAAGGAAACTTGAGAATAATAATTCTGCATGGGTCAATCCACCAGTATTTCATTGGCAATTACAGTTTTAACAAATAAATGTATTTCAAATCACAGAACCATGGAACCAGTTGGTTGGAAAAGACCCGTCAGATCATCCTGTCCAACCGNGCTGCTGGGGAGAGGGATCAGGGCTCTGGTGATGGGAAAGCAGGACGGCTGCACACAAAGAGGGGATCTGGAGAGGTGAGCTGGGACAGAAATGATCTCCGGAATTGTGAACAGGTGGTTGGGAAATGGAGATAAAGGTTAGGGTCTGTTTTTCAAGAGAAAGTGGCAGTGAGGCAGAATATGGGTGAGGAATCAGCCCTTCCCTCTGCATCAAAGCAGGAGCTGAACACCCTCCTGATCCTCCTTTCCCTCAGGAGGAAGAAAAGGCACCAGGCACAGGGGAAAGCCAGGATGAGTATCAGACAGACAAACGGAGCTTCCCCTCAGCGCCCATGAGGACAAGCCAGGCCAGCAGGGAGCATCCCAGCAGCACCCACAGCTGGCGGCTGCACAGCCCCACGCACCCTGGGGTGCCAAACGCTGCACGCTGGCAGCCAAGCGTGTCGGACACCCTCAGGCACCTGCTCTGCCCAAGGAAGGGGGGTGCACAGCAGTGAAAACAGGAAAACATGGAGATGGCTGTCGGTACGGAAGGAAACTTGAGAATAATAATTCTGCATGGGTCAATCCACCAGTATTTCATTGGCAATTACAGTTTTAACAAATAAATGTATTTCAAATCACAGAACCATGGAACCAGTTGGCTGGAAAAGACCTTTCAGATCATCCAGTCCAACCACACCTCTGCGCTACTGAACCACCCCTGAGCACTTCATCTACCTGTCCTTTAAAGGCCTCAGGGGGTGGGGACGCCACTGCAGCCTGTTCCACAGCCCCACTAACAGCCCATCTTGGGATCTGCACTAGAACTCTCCTTCTCTTTCTTCCCTGTTTCTGGCTAACCCTAGAGCCACGTCACCTACTGCAGTGACCTAGAGACAAGAGGTCACTTCAAAAGGTGCAAGTCAATACAACCTGTGCAACTGCAGATGGAGAAAAGCCACCCAGCAGTTGTTTCATTTATTTCAGATATTCTTAACCTGGAAAAAACAAAACGCCATCCTAACTCATCTGTAACCCGATTACACCAAGGGAGGATTTTCATGTAACAGAATTAATCACTCCCGCCTCCTGTCCAAAATGAAGATTATCCTGACAGATCCATATTTTGCCTTTCATTTTCTACTGGAATAAACAACAAATGGCGATGCCATAAATTCAGAAATCTGTTTTGCTGGGGTTTAGCCAAATGTTGAAGGGCAACGTTGATCTTTTTATCGAAGTGCCTTTCCCCACACAACAGTTTGCCTTGGTCCTGAGCATCCTCCTGTGAGCACTGGCAAATCAAAACCATGGGATGAACACTTGGCACACGGCATAACAGCCAATGGAAGCACAGACAATAGCATCTGAGGTCTCCTATGGCCACCGCTTCCCACCAGCCCTCTGAGTTCTGTAAGATTTTCTGTACACAACGGATCATGGAATCATGGGATGGTTTGGGCTGGAAGGGAGCTCAAAGCCCACCCAGTTCCAGGAACAGGGACATCTCCCATGGATCAGGGGCTCCAAGCCCCATCCAGCCTGGCCTTGAACCCCTCCAGAAGCCACCTCAGACCTGGGGGCTGCTGATGGTTTATGCATTCACACACCTGCAAAGGGATCGATCCTGGTGCTGTTTGTGAGCAATGACAAGCATCTCATCTACTACCAGATACAACAAAGGAGCCAGGATGTGTTTACTGTTTCCAACAATCATTTTATCTCTCTTCACATCGTTCAGCCTGTTCGGCTTCCTAATTTTATTCCATTTTCTACAGTACCATTTCATTGTCACCTAATTAAGAGACAAGGTAGTCCTTTAATTAAAAAAAAAGGTTTTCTTTAGATCAAAAGCGATTGATGAAAAGAAATTATCATGGATTAGCAAAATGCTTCATCTACTACATTGAGTTTCAGCTCTGACAGGAATGTTTCATTAATAAAGGGTTACTAACACCTAACGACCTGGTTGCTGAGGCGCTGTTCCAGGCAGTCATCTCAGTGCAGCTGAACTCAAGAGCTGTAGAACCACAGAGGTCGGAAAAGCCGTCTAGGCTCACCCAGCACAACTGTACACAGGTTTGAGCCCCCCCAGAGGTGGTGACTCCCCCACTGCCCTGGGCAGCCTCTGCCAGGGCTTCACCACTCTTTTGGTAAAGGAATTTTTGCTAATATCCAATCTAAACTTCCCCTGGTGTGTTTTGAGGGCCTTTCCTTTCATCCTATCAGTTGGTACTTGGGAGCAGAGCCCAGCACTCACCTCACTGCAAGCTCCTTTCAGGGTTTCTCACACATGACAGAAACGTGTGTGACAGTGCCCTGGAGAGCACCAGAGTCACTATTACAGACTCACACACTTCATTGTTACAAACCCGACCCACACAGTGTGGCCACGAAACATGTTCTCCTGAGTTGCTTCTACGGGGCACGACTTGAGCAGAGTCCAGCCCAGGTCGGCTTAAAACCAGCTTTTCTCCCCAGTTTTGTCCTCTCTCTGCCTTATTCACACCAGTACTGCTGAATTTTAGCTGTGCTTTGAACCCTCCTCTGCCTGAAGAGGATGAAATTTGCTGCCTTTGTGTAAAACACTGGATTTATCACTGGAAAGAGGTGAAAGAGGGTCAGCAACGATATAACGAGTGAACAGCTCTGTGCTCACCACACGTTCAACCTGATGACCCAGCTGAAGAGCTGAATTTTGCACATAAGCACTATTCTGTTTATATTTGCAGATACTGAAGCACTAACTTATAACACGATTCCCATATGGAGAGAAAGCAACGCCCCAAACACACAAGCTTCACCAACCTCCTGCTCCAGTCTGGCTGTGAGGAGAGCTGGGGCACAGGGCTGAGGGCAAACTTCACAGAACTTGTACTGGGAGAGAGGAAGAGCGCGTAGCTTTGGGCATAACCCACCTCCAAGCTTTAATTAATAATGACGGTGGCCGTGCCAGAGGCTGATTCACGTGCTGGAAGCCGCCCAGGGGCTACGTAACGCTGCGGAGAGCAGGCTGCGCTCAGTCTCCCTCGGACTAAAATGTTTTAAGTGCTGCAGTGCTATTGATCCACAGAGCTCCCGGAACGAATAACTGTCGGATTCAACACAGCTGGACTACACCCAAAACACAAGGGATGCAGCTTTCAGCGCTGCCTCAGATCCCAAATGAATCTTTATTTTGCTGAGGGGAGAACGATATAAAAGGAGAAAATCACAGAATCGTTTGATTGGAAAAGACCTTTGGGATCATCGAGTCCAACTGTACCTGTCCAGTACTAAACCATCCCTGAGCAAAATTCCTGACTCTGTGATGGTTGTTGCTGTGACCAGCTCCATGTCAGTAGAATCACAGAACCATAAAATCACAGACTGGTTGGGCTGGAAGGGACCTCAAAAAGCCCATCCCATTCCTCCCCCTCCCACTCGATCGGGTTCCTAAAAGCCCCATCCAACCTGGCCCTGAACCCCTCCAGGGATGGGGCAGGCACCACTGCTCTGGGAAACCTGGACTAAGGCCTCCCCACCCTCATCGCAAAGAATTTCTTCCTAATGTCTAATTAAATCTCCCCCTTTCCAATTTAAAGCCATTAATAAATTGATTTTGAAATGCTTGTATATATTTTCAATACATACACAATAAAATAATACAGATTTCTATGTATTCAATAGTGGCTGGTACAACATTTGCACCAATCATGCATACTCAGAAAGAAAATAATTTCCCCTAAAAACTGACCGGTGTGTGGTCCGCCCTTCCAGGCAGAATTTCAGTTAAACTCCCATTTTGCTTATTTTTGCACAATTATTTTCTGTCACCTATCGCAAACAGAAGAGCAATTTGTTATCAGCCTCATCACTGCTGGAGACAGACCGACAGCAACAACACTCGGACTCTATGATCTCAAAGGCCTTTTCCAACCAAACGATTCTACGATCCCATTATTCTCTCCAAGCCCTCTCCGGGTCAGCCCACATGGTTTGGGTTTAGGTTGGACCAGCCGGAGCATCCCAGCAGGAATCTGTTGAGCAGCTGTTCCCTAGAACACTCTGGCAAGCCTTGAGGAAGAAAGTTGTTCCTATTAACGATCCCAGAAAGAAAAAAACCTTTCTGCTTTCCCTGTAGATAAGTTTATTTCCAACGTGGGCTGCCAAAAAGCCTTTATCCCCGTAGGGGAGACAGCTCTGAGGAGAGCGAGTTATTTAATTACCATCTAGAGACGACAGGAGGAGGAGGATACGGCACTTTGATCTTTCCTTTCAGACCTATCCGATCGGTTTGACTCCTCAGAGCTGCGGCCCAGCAGCAGCCTTCTCCACGTCATTTCCCATCTAAAATTTTTCTTTTCAGCACCTTTTTAAGTCTTTTAAACTTGCTTCTTCTAGTAGAAATGCCTCGTGTGCGGCTCAAGGCAGCAACTTGTGTACAAGAGGAGAAGGGGACAAGAGAGGAGTCAGGCAGGCAGCACCTCTGGCTCCAGCTTTCCAAGTCACCTTGTTATGAAAAGAAGCAATTCTCCCCGTGACATTTTTGTGGGTTTCTATTCCAGCCACTTTTCAAGTTTCAGACCTAAATAAATGCCACGAGTGAAGCCCTGGGCCTATGGGATGAAATTCTGTCATTTTAAGCCTACGTCAGTTTTGCCCAATACCCCAAGAATCCTCCCAAAGGGCAGAGCTGGGATGGGGCTGAGCTGGAGGGGAAAGCGCTTCTCACCCCCTCTTATCCCTTTTCCTGACAGTTTTGTTTCATTAAATGTTCAATATAAAACAGATGAGAGGGAAATGCAGCAAACCCCGAGTGCTGAGTCGCCTTATTCTCATTCAGTCTCCTCCTCTCCCAAAATTCTATTTTTCAGCAATTCAGTAACACAGCTATTGCACTGGTACTAAAAATGAGACAAACTGCCCAAAAAAGGCCTGGAACACACACTAAAAGGTATTTATTCAAAAAAAAAGCAGCAAGGAACTTGGTCACTTTAACCAAATGATGGATAACCGTGCTAATCCACCGCTTAGAAGGAAACTGTCTCACCGTTCTCTAAACTTAAAGCCCAGCTCACAATGCTCGGATTTCAAGATAAAGTTTCACGGGGGAAATCAGAAACTAATGAAACAACTAAATAAGCAAATATCTTTTCCGCTTTCCTGCATGAAGCTGGTTGTAGCACAGATCTCGGGAACAAAAGCCCGTATTTTACGAGCAGCCAAGAAGGATCCTAAGTAGGCAACAAATCATAAAGCCAAGAAATGTGAACAGGAGGGGTGGGGCCAAGGCCAGGAGTGACCCAGGCTGAAATCTAATTCATTTCTTCACCATAGTCTAAAGAGTGGATAAAGATACTGCGACCATGGCAAGAGAGAAGGGTAAATCATGAAGTCTCTACCATCCAAAGCCCAGGTGACTCCACACTAAAGCACACGTGTGGCTGCATCCTGCGCGCGGCACCAACCAGGAACACGCAGCAAACAGGGACAGAAATTCACTCCTCGATAACAAGCAGTTCAAACGATGGCAAAAGACGTGAACAGACAAGGTGATTTGATCTGGGTGTCAGTCACTCTAATGTCGCTATGCTAACACTAATTTAGTGGGTTCAGCTGAAGAAGGCAGGCCTATAATTACACTGATCTGCAGGCATAATTGTTCAATTGATATCAAACTGCATTTAGGATCCATATTGCTTCACTGGTAGGAGCTTCATAGAACATTAGAGCCCCAAAATAAAGCTGCTTATCTGGCGAGACAGCGGCCTGAATTAGCTCAATGTGTTTGTTAACACTCCAGACAGGGCATTACACTGTGTTTAGAAGGGGTTTCTTTACTTGCAGAAATCGTGACCACTCAACCACCTCTAGTTTTCAGCAATTTGTTCTTTGCTGACAATAATTTGGCCGCTCAAAGGCACTGACAACCCTTCTCACTGTTCATTTAAAGGTGGGGCTAGGGCTTCCAGAAAGGGGACAGGCAACGGGTTCTGTTGAAGCCAATTCTCTGCATGGAGCTCTGGTTTGTCCATAACTGCAGCTGCAGAAGCAGCTCAGCTTGGTGAGTTGTCCTTCCTGTCTTTTTCCTTAGCTCCTCTACATTTACCTTGTTCTCAAGAGCAGCAGTCAGATGAATTAAGCGCTGGACGAGCTCATTCCCTTGTTTCAACTGCTCCTAGTGCTTTCAGAGCAAGCCCTCAGAACTGCAGGAAGCAAAAGGCTTCACCTTTTATTTTGTTCAATGGAATGAAATGAAGATGAAAACCTCAAGTTCCAGGAGTGTTTGAATTCACTCAGGAACCATTCCCTGTAGACACAGACTCAAACAGAGAACTGGACATNGTCGCTATGCTAACACTAATTTAGTGGGTTCAGCTGAAGAAGGCAGGCCTATAATTACACTGATCTGCAGGCATAATTGTTCAATTGATATCAAACTGCATTTAGGATCCATATTGCTTCACTGGTAGGAGCTTCATAGAACATTAGAGCCCCAAAATAAAGCTGCTTATCTGGCGAGACAGCGGCCTGAATTAGCTCAATGTGTTTGTTAACACTCCAGACAGGGCATTACACTGTGTTTAGAAGGGGTTTCTTTACTTGCAGAAATCGTGACCACTCAACCACCTCTAGTTTTCAGCAATTTGTTCTTTGCTGACAATAATTTGGCCGCTCAAAGGCACTGACAACCCTTCTCACTGTTCATTTAAAGGTGGGGCTAGGGCTTCCAGAAAGGGGACAGGCAACGGGTTCTGTTGAAGCCAATTCTCTGCATGGAGCTCTGGTTTGTCCATAACTGCAGCTGCAGAAGCAGCTCAGCTTGGAGAGAAGTTGGTCTCATAGGAAAAAGCCCACAAAGAAGTGAAACCACCAACTTGTCTGAACAGATCTCGATCCAAAAGATTCCACCAGCTAACAGAAAGAGGAAACTTTGCTTCCTGAAGAGACAGAGCAGGCAGGAACCCATGTCCCAAAGACTCATCTGGGTCACGTTTATGGAGCAAACCCAGCGAAACCCTGTAAAAGCACAAGGTGGGCAAACCCCGAAGAACCAGCAGCAGAGTGAGCACCAGCCCACATCTCCGACCCCAGCATGGCCCAATGGGACGCTGGAACGTATCCTGCTGCACCCAAAGGCACAGGAACACAGCTTTGGTTTTAAAGTACGGGGCAAGAACAATGTTTGGTTTAAATTAACATCTCCAACCCTGACCTCCAAGTGCCGAGCAGGGTGTGTCCTCTGCTCACACTGCGTGGGACCTGACACGGTAAAACAAAGGGCACCGCAGCCAGAGGACAAACTCAACCTGAAGCTAAGGTGTAAATGCATGATTAGCAAGTAATGAGGCCTTTATAGCATAAACCCACCTCTGAACTCAAGCTGCAGCACGAGGCTACATGCTAAGCGCTAGTTTGCTGCAATTATGAAAGCAGGAATTGAATCTCGTGTGTATAAGCAAATGCAACGTGCAGGGTTTGGGATATTTCCCAGCAGTGCTGGGTATTTGGAGATCAGAGAGGAGGGTTCAGCACAACCGCGTGTTTATATGTGCACAAACGCCTTCCAAACACAAACCTAATGGACAGAGCTAAGCCCATATGCTGTGTGGCAGTGATTCCTTTGTTAGAAGACAACATGGAGTTAATCACTCTCATCCCCTTATGTAACCCGTCCGGATTAAGCAAGCAGCAAGGATCTGTCTGTTCTCCAGAGCAGAACCAGCAACAGGTAGAGATCCAGAGCACTCATTTCTCTTGGGCGAAACACAACAAAACAGAAAAGCTCTCGCTTGAGGAAATGTTCCCTTCCCACTGCCTCACGTCTTGCCTGTGTAACCAGCTGAAGCCAAACAAACTGGGTAATTGGAGGGGCATCACCTCAAGTATTGAAAAAGCTGGTGCTGGAAGAGGAAAGCAGCTCAGTCACACATGTATATGAACTGTACAGCTCTTGGAAATACATCAGGAATCATTTCTTGGTAACAAACAATATGCTGGTTGTTAACTAAGCATGTAGAAGAGAGATGGATTTCACTGCTGCACATCCTGAGGTGCAGGAACTATTGGCAAAGGTTTCTGGCACCAGAAGGCACGTAGGCATTCAGGGATCCAGCTTGGACATTACACCACAGCCATCTCCAATACAGCTCTGAACCAAACTCACATGGTTGCATCAGCGATAAATCCAGGATCAGAACCACACAGCATCACCAGCTACTCCAGGGAAATCACCACAGAGCAAGAAATGAGATTGAAGTGCCACAACAATGGTCCAGAGCCACAGAGCAGCCTCAATCCTCGACTTTCTGTCTGATTTGGTCATTGGTCAAGATCTGTGATGGAAACGCAGCCCTGCAGAACGCGACCCACCCCCTGCTGCACAGGGGCCGTGGGAACCTTCAGTAAGCGGCACCGCTCCAAACTTTGTAATGATACCACGAGCCTCGATGAGNCAACAATGGTCCAGAGCCACAGAGCAGCCTCAATCCTCGACTTTCTGTCTGATTTGGTCATTGGTCAAGATGTGTGATGGAAACGCAGCCCTGCAGAATGTGACCCACCCCCCCGCTGCTCAGGGGCCGTGGGAACCTTCAGTAAGCGGCACCGCTCCAAACTTTGTAATGATACCACGAGCCTCGATGAGCCTGACCAAAGCTCCCTACACGATTAGAGACAACCAGGTAATGATCACATCAGAAATTAATGGTTGCAGAAGTAATCGCAGAATCACAGAATGATTTTATTTGGAAAAGGCCTTCGAGTCCAACCATCGATCCAGCCCTGCTAAGTCTGCCAGCAGACCATGTCGCCAAATATGACATCAACTCATCTTTTAAACTCCTCTAGAGATGGGGACTCAACCACCTCCCTGGGCAGCCTCTGCCAGTCCTTGGCAACCCCTTCAGTAAAGAAATTCCTCCTCATATTCAATCTCTCTCTCCTCTTGTGCATCTTGAGGCCATTTCCCCATGTCCTGTCTCTGTCTATCAGAGAGAAGAGACCTGGCTACCTCCTTTCAGGCAGCTGTAGAGAGCGATGAGGTCTCCCCTCAGTCTCCAATTCTCCAGACTAAAGAACCCCAACTCCTCCAGGCATTCCTGATAAGGCTTGTGCTTTAAACCCTTCACCAGCTCCACTCCCCAAACTGGAGGCAGTAATGTTCGGCCTTCGGAGAAGGAATCCAACGCAATAAACCAGCAAAACCATGAAGGACACAGGAGCATCCAAACCAGGTTGTCTCCTTGTTACAGAAGGAGGAAGGGGCTACAATACACGAAACCCACCTGGGGATGAGGGCTTATTCCCAATGAGTGCATCCTTTGAAGGCCCAGGGAGCCACGGCCAAGCACACGAACACCTCGAGGGTCGAGGGCTGCTCCAGGAGCATGAGGAGGGAAGACGTAGCAGAGGGAAGAGCAATGGCCTGATTTAACTCCACAGGAGACTGCCTACAGCACATTCTCTTGCTATAGAAACCTCTTCGCTATGTCTAAAAATTAAAATTCTCACACACCACAAGTGTAAATGTGACAGATGCTCCATTTTGTGCAGCACCAGTGTGAAATAAGGACAGGCTTCTCTGAGCTTCTGACGAGCCATGGTGGTTCAGGGCTAGTTTGTTTGCCTTTTAAATGTTATTTGCATTAAACACAAGCCACTGGGGTTCTCCTTTTCCTGAGGCATTCATACAAAAACCTGAAATGAGCACCAGGATCACCTTTTCCCAGCCTTTCCCCCCAGCCTGGCCAAATCTGAGCAGCCCAACAGCCTCCACCGGGGGAAGAGCACGTTGCAAGAGCATGTTGGGAAGGGTCAGCAGGCAACCTCTCACACTAACACCACGGGAAAACACGTGGGGTTTCTCCTGTCTTCTCTAGGATTTGTTTTGTCAATGCGGAAAACAGTTGCAGGTCAAGCTCAAGTTTCTCAGCTCAAGTTTCAGGAATGGCTTTGGAGCCCCTAAAACCTGCAGTGGGAACTGTCCTGATTCCACACCCAGAGCTCTGCTTGTGTAATAAAGAGAAATGCACCCACGGGTGTCGCACAGAGCCCCCTCACCCACCTGGCTTCTAGCTCACTGTGCACCTGGTCCAAGCAAATCACAACTCAGTGGGCAAAGCACCCCAAAAATTAGGAGCAGGAATTGACACACCAGGAAAAAAATATTCAGCATCCAAGTCTGTAAATGAAAGAGGATCCTGCTTCTCCATCAGGTTCTGCTGCTGGAGGCATCGGGGTTTGCAAGTGCAGGTGCCGAACCCACTCTGAAATGCTGCTGGTGCATGTGTGCATTTCACATCAATTTTTAAGGTGGGAAGATTCAATAATTCTGACAAAATACAAATTCTCCACTTGTTAAACCTCTGGGTGGGCACAAACGTTTCAGAGAAAATGCATTGGAAAATGAAATACACCCAGAAAAATACATCAGGCATCTCGAAAGAGCCTAGGATCTAAGGGCACAGTGCATGGAACTCGGTGTCTGGCATCGCTGTGCGAGTCAGAAATGCGAGAGCGGGGCCTCCAGTCCAGCCTCTGCTGCTTCGTGGGAAGAGAGGATCTGGGATCACTGCCACGCTGACGGTGTGAGAGTTAGAGAAAGACACAGAGATGTGAGCGTTCTGCAAACAGCACCAGCTAGAAATACCCAGAAAGGACGCAAGTCGGTCCTGACACCAACAATTTTAAGCACAACATCCCTCACAAACCAGATTCAACAGGAGCACAGGGCACCCGAGTAGCTTCTCCTCAAATTACACCTTGAAAAAGGTTGTTTATACGTTGTGTTCCTTCCCTCAGTCTGTGGTGAGCAGCGAGCACCTCCATCCCTCAGCACAGGGGTTTTATAACCCACTCCAATCCGATTTGTGGTCGGTTTTGTGATACAAAAGGAAAACCTCATCTCAGTCCCATTGTTCTACAATTTCAAACCCAACCTCCTCTCGCTGCCTGTTGGGTTTTTCACCCCTCTCCTCAGCAGCTCTATTTAAGCAACGCCGGAAACTCGATTTTGGGCACTGCGGGGTCATTTCCCGTTGTCTGTGTGAAATCCTGCACAGCCCAGCGAGCAGGTGACAAACTCGGGTCACGGACAAGCACGGCAACAACACTGAGAGAAAAATAACAGGAGCAGCACAGCCCTTACCGGCACTAAGAGCCTCCTAATGGCTTCCTGGTAAACCAGGAGCATCAGAATCCCTCAACACTGATTCTCTGCAGAGTTGATGGAGGCCAAGGAATTCCAATCCAAGTCCATGCAAGACGAATTGTCCAAATACTCACAGGGCTTTGTTTGCTCTCCCCATCCCCTGTACGTGTGCAGCCTGGTAGCAGGAAGGCAGCGAGCCTGGAAATTCACGGCTGCCGATGCTGTGCGAACGGCGCTTCAGCAGAGGCTCCTCTGGCGCACGCCTCGCCCCAGCGCCAGCGCCATCCCGCTGCTCCCCACGTCAGGATGATGTTACAGGTGACACCTCCTGCTGCTGATGTCAAGCTCCGCTCCCAAAAGCACAACCACGATCTCCCTGTGGTGCCTCCAGCCCCTACCGAGCATCACTCCTGCATCTTCTTCAGCCCCGGGAAGCAGGCACCAGGATGATTTCAGAGCAGCTTGCAGACACCGAGCTCACTCTCTTTCTTGTGCCCCTCGGTGTTAGAGCCTCCCCTTCCCGAATGCAGCAGCAAATGTGCAGCACACGCCGCCCTCGGGGGACAAATGAAGCCTTCTCACGGTCCCTTCGTCTGGTGCAGTTTAATCTGCTCCGCGGTTACAGCAAAGTGCTGAAAGCAAAGGTGAATCTCGGTGCAGCACACGGGGGTGACGGACTCTCCGATGCTCTCCCCAACATTTCGGAGTGAGCCCAAGGGCTGGCGATGCAGCCCAGGACCAGAGCTGATGAATGGTGCAGTGCTGCTGTTGGCATGGCAACGCCGGGAAAAAAAGCAGCACCATATAAGGAGCTGTGACATGGATTCTGGGAACAATTTATACTAAAAGGCTCTAAGCCTTTGGATGCTTTAAAGCTGCAGCATCCCCTTCTCCTCAGTTGGATACAGGTTGTGTTGTTCAGACTGAAGCAGCACAAACCATCACACACCCCATCGCATCAATCCAAGACGCGTCTGTGATGGGAGCATTGTACCGAAAGCCAACAAAATGACACCATGTTGTGGTGTTTCCAAATAATTGAAATGCAAATAATTGAAACTATTAAGAAAAGGAAATGCTAGGATGGCAACGCTGCCCCGAAGCAGCATCTGTGAGAGAGGAAGGCACCACGGAGCCCCTGGGCCGGCACCGCTGCGTGCAGGTGAGCCCGGTGGCCATGGGCGCGCGGCAGGGATGAGCCAAGCTGCAGCACCATCCCGTGGCTGAGGCTGAGCAGCAGTGCCAGCCAGCCAGCAGTGCCTCCTGCAGCCAGGGCCTCCCCACCCTCACACAGAACAATTTCTTCCTAATGTCTAAACTAATTTAACCCAATGGCTTTGAAAACCATCCCTCTTTCTGTGCAGCAACTTTTAAGCACTAATTCTTCACCATGAGGGTGGGGAGGCCCTGGCCCAGGTTGCCCAGAGCAGGGGTGGCTGCCCCATCCCTGGAGGGGTTCAAGGCCAGGCTGGATGGGGCTTGGGGCCCCTGATCCATGGGAGATGTCCCTGCCCAGGGCAGGGGTGGGACTCGATGCGCTTTGAGGTCCCTTCCAATGCAAAATCTTCTATGATTCTATGAATTCATTTCAGACCTTAATCAGAACGATGCCTCCCTCAGACCTCTCTCCAGGGCTGGATAGAGGGGTTCTTTCTACTTTTTATTATGTATTTTTCACATTAGAATTGCTGAAAAAGCCATTGTTACTAAAGATCCTATGAAACAGCCTAACCTGGGGTTGAACACCACTATGAAACATGCTCTTGGCCCCTGCTAACTGAGAGGTGACAGCGGCAGCAGAGGGAGAGCCGGTTACCTGCGCTCACTGACTTCACCCGGTGCAGACACGACTGCGCTTGTCTCAGTCACTGGACTGTTGAGCCGAAAGAGAACTGCAGCCGTTTGAGTACTTATCAACCCCTGAATCCAGCCAAGTCTGTGCACACAGAAACCCCTGATAGCAACATCCCAGCGAGTGACCTCAGCTCCCATGGGAAGAGCCTTAACGCACCACAAAACACGTTCCTGTTCCTTTTTACCAAAAGGGGACAGTTTAACTTTTCTGTGGAGGAAAAGCAGTTTAAAATCCACCATGTCAAGAACCTTCAAGGATTATGTTACAAACAGATGAATAAATAGACAGATTGAATTGCCGTTTCTAATAGGCATGTTCCTCTACACCACACAGGCTTCCTGTCCTTTTTTAAGAGCTAAGATAAACCCCAAATGAAGGCGACACCCCCTGATGCCCAGAAGGGGTCATTCCAGTAGCTGCTCTCCCTTCCTGATAAACCCACTGTACTGCCCAGGCACGCTCACAGGCAGATCCAGAGCAAACATGAGCAAATCACTTCACAAAGAGCCTAAAAAGTCTTTTGTATTTAACTTTTCATCTCTGAGGAATTCCAGAAAGCACAAATGCTAAAGCTGGCAGAGTGATGCTTTGTTGCAAATGGTTTTAGGAATTAAATCTTCTGTAAAAGAAGTAAAAGCTACGTGACAACAAAGTTTCTGATCTAACAAACAGCACCATCCGCGATCTGACCCCTCCGCAGATCTGGAAATCATGGTGTGACTGCGTTAGTCACACACAAACGTATGTAAGGAGCCAACAGCATGAAAAAGCCCTTACAATTGGATAATTTCTCACCAATTTTCTCTGCTCTGAAGGTCGCTTTGAAAAATCCATGTGTCAACTGTCAGACAGACAAAAGCCACTCTTTGTAATGCTGCTGCTTCCCAGAATCACCCCAGCTCCTTCCACAAGGAATCACTGCTGATATTGTGGAGGATTAACAACCGGACAGCAGAACGAGACAAAGCAGAGGAGGAAACCATCACGGCCAGCGAGATGCTGTGAATCCTCTCCATGTCTTTACTGTCCAACTGCTCGATCTCACCTAAGAATTCCCACATCACAGGGAGATTCTGGATCCATGCTGCTCATCCAGACCGAGTTTGCTGTGACGGCTCCTCCAGAACTGCTCTAAAACCAGAGCACTGGGTGAAACTAGGGTGAAACGCTTCAGAAAAAGCACAAGGCTGTGAACCTGTCTTTGAGAATCTATTAACTCCTCATTTGATTTATTTTACAGACCTCCTGCCTGACTCTGGCACCTGTGGAGCTCCACTGCTACTGCCACACACCCAGACCTCCATGAGATCCTTGTCAAGTCCCTCTGCCATGAGTCAAGACTCTCGATCCCTCCTCTCCTTTTCCATTTCTCCTTTCACCAGAGAGCAAGAAGAACAGAAGGCACAAAATGCATCAGATCTCTCTTCTGTAAGCACAGATCTGCTGACAGTGGGGAAGCGTTCTTGCTGGAGGTTTCTCTCTGTACACGTATGGAGGGGCAGCAGACGCTGGGTGAGATGCACAAGTTTCCAAACTGCCCCCACGAGAACCATGATGGACCTTGCATGGATGTCAGACTGCAAGTGCTTTGGAAATCCAACTACTTAGGCATTCAAACCGCAATCGCAGCACATTAGATAAACAAAGCAGTTTAAAAATAGGCATAAACTACTAAAAAAACCCCACTTTGCTATGCAATCTCATAATTTTGCTGATGTATTCTCCCAGCATTCAAAATTTTAGCATCAAGTTCTTTAAAACTACTGTACCACTTCCACTGTGCACGAGCCCCGATACAAAGTGGAACAGAAACACATTCTCAGAAAACTAGAGAACATTTGTAAAACAGAGATTCCTTTCAGAACAGAAAGATTCCTCCATCAGGATGAAACCAAATCTGTTCCTGGTTTTGACCAAAGCAGCTGCTACAATAAACAAACAGCGACCTGTACACAGAAGCTCGTTCAAAGCATTTTCTTACAGATTTTTGCACCAACGGACCTTAAAAGCCCCACGGAACTTTATTTAAAGTCCTTACCAGTTAACTTCTTCACAGGTTGGAGCCGAACACTGATAGACTGATGTGTGAGTAAGGGGGAGGATGGAAGGGAGCGGGACATGCCCTCCATAATCCGAATGTGCTGCATACCTTCGGTCACGGGGAGTGGCGGAATAGCGTAGTCTGGTTCAAAAGCACAGTCGTTCTCTGTGGAGGTGCCTGTGGGAACATAAAGATAAGAGAGAACAGATTAGGATACGAGGGAGTCCCCTGCTTTTATCACTCCCGGGTGGGGGTGGTCTGGCTCGGGGAGCAGGGGCGGCTGCTGGTTCATGCTCATCATGCAGAGTCTTGACGCTGCCCTTGAAGAAACCATTTCTGGAACAGCCCCTCAGCACCTCTCCAGATTACGAACAGCACTGCCATGAATAATTTATTCTGATCTTCTTTCTATTTGTCTTTCAGAGTCCCAGAGCCCCACCAGGTCCAATGATAACTCAGACGATGCGATTGTCATTTTACAGGTGGGCATTTGTGCACTGACATTGCAGATCTCTAACAAAACCCCTTCAAGAAAAAACAAACTTTGACACAAGGACCGTTAGCCTAAAAGCCCCACAAATGGAAGAAAAACCCCTCCAAAAGCAGCCACTGCCTCCCACCATCCTCTTCCAGCCACACAGAAGCACCTGGAGCCACACAAACCCGCCCACAGGTTGTATCACTACAGATCCACACGGCAGACAACAAACACCACCGCAACGTGTAGATAAAGGCACATGTTGCTAATTGTGTCAGTAAGTATTAATGACAACTGAGGGGCAGATGCTCCAGATCAGCCAGGTTCTCCCTGTTGCCAGCAGAAGATAGAATCACAGCCCTTAAAGCCCATCCAGTCCCACCCCTGCCCTGGGCAGGGACACCTCCCATGGGATCAGGGGCTCCAACCTGGCCTTGAACCCCTCCAGGGATGGGGCAGCCACAGCATGAAAAGCTCTGCTCAGGGACACTGAGCTCCCCACCTCCAGTCAGTTCAATTGCCAACCCAAGCTAACATTGCTAGCACCAATATTTTATTATGGATAATGGGAGATCACCCTTATGTGACACCTCAAGAGATGGATTTTAGCTCTTAGTGCCCACTGATGAGTCTCCTCTGTGAAGACATTTATTATTCCACGCCCCTCAGAGAGCCATGTGGCTGGTGAGAGCAGTTTTCGAAGAGAAAAATGGAGCTCCTGGGCAGGGTGGGCAGACAAAAGTGGGGAGAAAACCCACGGGTGAATGCCTGCAGTTTGTGGGACTCCAGAAGAAGGCAAAGGATTAACTCTGATCTGGAGAGCCGAAGGACAAGAGAAAAAAACCCAAACCCACATTGAAATAGCTTTCAACAATCTTGGATGCGCTTCTGACGTGTACTAGGAGGTATTGTTTGTGGCTGAAATCCACCCGCTGGCACCAGCGTGTAGGAACATCGCTCAGTATTTCCGTATCGCTCTCTACAAACACCCAAGCAAGCACCAACCCCCATTACAGGCGCCCCGACAGCCCCAGACAAGACTCTCCCTCTGCTGCTGATGGGACACTGGCCACATTCAGGGCAGCTCCCTCAACACGCATGCAGAGCCTCATCCTGCCAGAGGTGAGTGTTTTTCCTATTTCCGTATGCTCTGGTACGTCTGCTGCACCTCAGTATCTTTTATTCATCAGAAACTGTCATTTTTGCCACAAACCAGGAGCCAGGCGCTGCTGTTTTTCTATTCATTTCCTGCTGCTTTAATTAACTGCACACGAAGGCTCTAAGGGAGGACGCTCCTTTAAGGGGACAGAGCATCACTGTTCTTTTGGGGTTTTATTAAAGGATGCTGCTGCTGACAAGACCGTGCATTGTATTTACATATATACACACATACACACATATTTAGAGCCAAATATGTAGATAGATACATGTGTGTTTACATATACATAAACAAGCATTTGGCTTCTCCTGCAGCCTGAGAACGCTGGAAGCACCGTCCTCCACGGCTCCCCTGCCATCGCCGCCATCTCCACGGGAGCAGCCGCTCAGCCTCGTTTCTCAGTCCCAGCACTGCCAACTGCAGTTCCCAGCTCCATACAGAGCTTCCTGGACATAAGCGGGCCCAGGAGCTCGCTTTTCCCTGGGTTATTGCGAGTTGAGCATCTCTGCTGACTCTGCAAGCCGACTGACAATCGCTTGCGAGGGCCCAGAAAGGCAAATGAGCATCAGAGCCAAATGGGCACTGGCACCGGCAGGAACAGGCTGCGGTGCTTTTCCAAAATACATTTGGCACCGGACATGAAGAAAAGGATTTGCCACCATTGATTTTCAGTCTTAAAAGCTAAGTTCACATTTCCTCAGGCCAGATTCAGGGGTTTATGGGAATTACAAACAATAGGGACCTTCTAGAGCTGCAGGTCTAAGACAGACCTACGAGTCAGTCTGCATTTCACTGGTCGTTATGGTGTAGTGCTCTGCTCTGCTCTTGTGAGACCCCACCTGGAACCCTGTGTCCAGTTCTGGAATTCCCAAGAGAAGAAGGAGATGGAACTGTTGGAACGGGTCCAGACGAGGCCAAGAAAGATGAACCAAAGGCTGGAGAAAATATACTCTGAGGACAGGCTGAGAGAGCTGGAGTTGTTCAGCCTGGAGAAGAGAAAGCTGCAGAGGGATCTTGGAACAGCTTTCAGGACTGAAATGGGCTCCAGGAAAGCTGGAAGGAGCTCTTGATCAGGGAGGGCACGGATAGGATGAGGGAGAACAGATTTCAGCTGAAAGAGGGGAGATCGAGATGAACTCTTAGGGAGAATGTTCTCCTGTGAAGGTGGGGAGAGCCCCTCCCCAGTTTTCCTGGAGCTCCTTTCAGTCCTGGAAGCTGCTCTAAGGTCTCCCCAGAGCCTTCTCTTCTTCAGGCTGAACAACTCCAAGCTCCCCCAGCCTCTCCACCACACGCTGCCCAGTGACGCTCATGCTGCACCAACACCAGCCTGAGCTCCTTCAGCCCGCACAGACGGCCTGTTTGGTGAACATTAACCAATCTGTAGCTACGTGGGTAATAACGATGGCTACAAAGCTCCGTAAGAACAGAGAGTCCTACGTAAAACACAGAACGTATATAGAGGAGGTGAACAAACAAGACACGAGTCACTGAGGCAGAAGAACACGGACGTTTACCTTGCCCAGATCGGCTCTGGCGGGAGTCTACACTTGCCTGTCTTCGGTCTGGTGGCTCCTCGTTCCCTCCATCTGCATGAGAACCAAAACAGCAGAAGTAGAACATCACAGTGGACAGGTCAGGCAGGTGCAACTTCTCCTTCAGTCCCATCTCCTATCCTGTCAGGGCAGCAGAACAAGAGCTGCCTCGCGCGTCTCTACTGGGGGCAAACTGCAGACTGACTCCTGCGCTGCTCCTTCCTGCTTCTCCCCAGCTCAATGAAAATGGAATCCTTGGGATCTAAGCTGGTTTTCCATTTCTCCTACTGACCCAGCAGTAAGGAACTAGTAAGCAAATTGTGCATCTTCAATTAGTCCCTTCACTTTGGACCGTTAGAGTAAAACATACTGAATATTGAGCAATTGAAGAAAGAGACCAGGAAAAAAAAAGAATGTTTGCTGAAATTGTTTCCTTTAAAATTATTTATCAGCTAAAACCAGGAAGGCTTGGATGAACTCTCACTGTATCCTCTTGAAACTATAAAAGCAGCTATAGCTACCAAGCACCAAGCCCATCTGGATAAACGCAGAGTTGTGTACAATATTCCACAATTAATTACACACTGCTCTCCATCGATCGACTGACCAGATTAGGAACAATAGATCCACACATCGATACTGATGCTTGAGCACACAGGGCTTGTGCAAGCTGAAAGCAAAAAGGAGTCTGATGATGCAGGTTGAGAAAGAGCAAACGCAGGCACTTAAAATGCAGGATACGTTCCAGGGGTCGTGAGAGCCAATGGCCGGGGAAGGGCAAGCTGCAGGAATCTATAGTAGCACAATAACTGACTTCAATAGCTGCTGAAAAACTCAACAGGTGATTTTAGTATTTATAGTCTTTGCTTACGCTAAAAGCAGCCGCACTCTGATACGTTTCTATCTATATACATAGATAAATATATATACGTTCCCAAAGTCATTTGTTGGAGGGGCTCACTGTGCCGTGCAGCAAATCCTGTATCACACCAGAAACATCCTCTCCTCTGGCCAGAGAGGGGAGTTCTGTGGTGGGGCACAGCAGGAGAACGGAAAAGGAGACAGAGAATTTAAGCCGACCCTCAAAAAGCAGGAGCCCAGCCCAGGCTGTGGAGAGGGGTTTGTCTCTTCCCTTGGCTAAACACTCCCAGCCCTCAGTTTCCCTGCCCAGAGTTCAGGCACCAGCAGCACCGGCCATCGCTCTGCGTTTCTCTGCCAACTCTGCACGTTTCCCTGCTTGCACCAGAGCTGCACATGAAGGGCTGCAGCCTGGAACCACCCAGGATCCCTGACAAACCATGAACACTGCCTAGAAGCAGGGAGGTCATGGACCACGGTGTTTTCCCTGCTTGCTTTTCCTTTCTGGTCGCAAGAAGGTGACGGTGCAAACATGCTCACAACTGCGACGCACATGAGGTGCCTTTGTTGGCCTGGAGATCCTGGTGGGAGGGACTCACCGAGTGCCCCACAGCCCCACTGGCAGGAGAGAGCACTCACACATCCCTGTCCCCGTGTCCCCACTGGCATCACACGACGCTGGTTCCAAACGCTGCTTAGTTGAGCATCCAGGTACCACCACAGACTGGTTTGGGTTGGAAGGGACCTCGAAGGTCACCCAGTCCAACCCCTGCAGCCAGCAGAGACCTCACCATGAACAGCCCCCACCTACCAGCCCACGTGCACGACCCTGAGGTTACAGAGAAAACAAAAAGCCCTTCAGTTCCAAACATAAATGCACAATGCAAGATAATTATAAGGATCTAACATTTGAAAAGACAGGGGTTATCAAAATCAGGAATAGAACCCTGTATTTATAAAACCCACAGAATCGTCATCAAAGACAAACACATTCTGGGTTTGTGTTTTTTCCATTCACAGTTACTGCAAACAAAGCCCCTGCCAGGCCGACCCAGCTCATCCAAACCACACCAGGACTCTATGACCTGACCGCACGGGAAACCCTCACACGAGGGACGGGGACGCAGCAGAGACGGAGCCACGACCCCATCCTGCCAGGAGAACAACCAGGAGGTCCCCAGGGGCAGGGAGATGCAGCCCAGTTGGGTCAAACTACATGTAAAAACCCCCTGAAATCAGACTTCAAAATCTACTGCAATTTCAAATTAAGGCAAAGCGAAGGAATCTTTAGTGACAGGAACCGGTTCCAAGGTCTTCTTCAACTGGCAGAGTAACTTCTCCCACAGCACTTGGCGATAGGGTTTAGCTGAACCCCGGACACCAGCAGCAGCCAGTATTTCAAGAGGTCAATAACACAGTTTCACCGTCACAAACGGGTTCCCCGCGGTAGGGCCAGTGGGATAGAACAGAACCAGTCCTGGTGCTCTGGGCAGCAGCGTCAGCAGAGCCGCCAGGGCCACAATCACCCTGGGATGCAGGATGGCAACACCTGGCTGCCCAGGCCGTCCTGTTTGGGAACCCAGGATTCAGAGTCTGCGATAGATTTCTCAAGTCATTTGCAAGTCGCATCAGGTATTGAAAGGGAGAGAAAGATCACAGTAAATTAACCTCCCAAATGAATTTAGGAAGGTGGGAAAGGAGAAATGTGATGACTCAGCATATGTTCTGCGTGTAGTCGGTGTGTGATTGCACTCAGCCCTTCGGTGCAGCTGCAGCACAGGTCGACGCTTGAGAGAGACCCCGCGTCATCCAGCAGGCACCCGCTAACCCATCCAGAGGCTTTTAACGAGGAATATTCTGAGGAGAAGCCCAGCTGTCGCAGAGCTATCCCTCTCCGCAGGGGAGATGCGCAGGCACACGTGTGCGCACACCTAACGTGCGTCACTGACGCCCCAGGGCCGCTGCACGGACGCAGCCGGGCAGGCTGGGGGCTGCTCAGGAAGCTCTCACCCTCCGGCCCTTCCCTCAGGGTTCAGGTACCAACAGCAGCACCCCCGGGGCCTCCCACAGGCAGATCCAGCAGGACGGAGCCTCCGGCACAGGATGGAGCCTCCAGCACAGTGCGGGCACCTTCGCCCTCCAGGAAGGGATTGCAAAGTGATGAATACGTGCAGTAAAAGTAGGAATAAATACCAACAAATCAGTGCTGGGCAGTGGGAAAGGCTGGAGCCCATGGAATTTCAGATGGGCTGAGGGGAGATCCAGAACAGCTCACGGTTCAGAGCTGAACAACTGAAGGGTTTAATGTTTCCCTCTCTTTGCTCCAGCTCCGCGTTCGGAGCTCACTCCAGTCCCTGCACTGGGGGAGCAAGATTACGAGGGAACAATCCCGTATGTAATTAATGAGTTATCTTAATGTACATTCACGGAAAGGAAGAAATCACTGTTGCTAAGGGGACATCAATTTCTGAACTTCTGGGTGCTGGAGTTGACAGCCTGGCTGGTGCTCAGCCCCGGTGCCTAGCAGGGCTTGGTCATTCCAACAGCACCGTTAGTTACTTTATTTATCACAGAATCATAGAACAGTTTGGGTTGGAAGTGACTTTAAAGATTGTCCCGTTCCAACCACAGCTGCTAGTGTTTGCTTCAGGAACACCGATTATTTCTAGGCCTGACCCGCTGTGTGAACAGCATTCTGCCTGTATCACTCGTGGAAGCGCAGTGACCCGGGGCTGTAACGACTGTCGGCACAGCAAACACCACAACTACTGACCAACCTCCAAAAGAGGTCACCAACCGTAAACCGGGTGTGAGAGCATTGCTAGAACACACAGCCAGCTGTGAGAATTTGAAATAGAGATCGGAACAGACCAAGACAAACCTGGTTAAGGGAGCTTCTACAGAAGCTGCCAGAGAAACAGAAAACAGTTCTTTTTGGCAAATACCCCAAAGAAGTGAACGATGCAGTAAAATCCTGGCTCAGCACCTGTGTTCTCTGTACTGAGCAGTGAGAGGGAGGGACATTTCTGTGATTTTTTTATTTTTCAATATCTCAGGGTGAAGGAATTCCATTAAGACGCATGCTTCACTCTCATTTCAGAAAGATGCTGTCTCATCAGCACCTGACATCGCTCCAGTGGGACACTGGACAGGAACCACAGCCAGAAACCCAAAGAGAGCTGTCCCAGTAGGAGATTATGTGGCAAGGATACAGCAAACACTGAGAGCTCTTAATTCTTTTTCTCAATTACAAGGAGATTAAGTAATCTCAGCAACTGTGATCAGTAACCGCTTCAGAGAAGCAGCCTCTCTGCCTATAAATGGGTCTGGGAAACGCCTGCTTCCCAATCCTCCCTCGCCTGCTTCCCGGTCCTCCCTCCCCTGCTTCCCCATCCTCCTTCCCCTGCTTCCCCGTCCTCCCTCGCCCGCTCGTCCCCTCATTCCACCAATTCTCCTTGGACAATCAATGACACGACAAATCCCCTCTGAGGCGCAGAACAGCTGCATTCTTTGAATAGAAAAAGGAAACCCCACGGGTTTCAGCGACCCCACCAAACGAACCTCCCGCAGGCAGCGGCGCAGGGAGCGGCAGCGCCCGCAAACCCCGCAGGATGCATCTGCAGCGCCCGCTCTGATGTCAGCGGCTCCGTCAGCATCACCTCGCTGCCAGGTGTGAGCAGGGAGGCCAAGGACAGCAAGGTTCACACAAAGCAGAGTGCCGGCAGCCCAATACTCCTCGTTTAATCAAAGCAGCGTGTCTCACACACAGAGCGACCCAATATCTGTGCGGTTCTTCTCTCCGACACAGCAGTTCTGAACACAGACACATCAGGGTGGGTCAGGCTGCTCCACGCATGCTGGGAAATCTGCTGCAAGAACCGACTGCATTGATGTGCCGCGCTCTAACGGCAACCGACAGCGCGCGCCGCTACCACAGCTTATAAATCAATACTTTAAATCCGCATCCGATCAAAATCCTATTTGGAAAACACAGAAGACTCACACAAAGCCAGTGCAGCGGTCAGCAAGTGATCCGCCTCCAGCGCAGCGCGGCGTCCCTGCCGAAGGAGAGCTCTGCCCTGCGCATGGTGCAGCGGAAGGCGAGGTGGCTCCCAGCTGCCATCGTGCTCCCGAAACACACACACAGCAAAAAATAAAACCACAAATCAAAGTGCCGCAGGGGACAAAGCGCCGGGTCGATGTGTGCGGAGACGGCAGCCGGAGCGGCTCGCAGCCCTCACGGCATCGCTGCTGCTGCTGCTGCAGGAGCGCTGGGTCCCGTCCCTGGAGCCTGCGGCGGCTCAGCCCAGCGTAGGAGAGGTAGTTGCAAATCTTGCTCTCAGCAATCCCGATGGATTCCAGCCAAGCGAAGGAATGACGCGTGCCAAACGCACCTGCCCGCTGTCCTCCCAGGGGTGAGCTGTGCCTGGAAAGAGGCGGAACGGACCCGAACGGAGCACAAGGGAGAGCGAGCTGGGGCTGGGGCTTGGGATTATCAAAACCCCTTCCTGACTGAGTTTGGAAGTGGGCCTTCTGCTTCAGAAAACAGACCTAAGAAGATTACTGCGCTAAAATCTGTGCTATGAGCATTATTATGATGAAAATTACCAAGAACTACACTAATTTATCATGAGAATAAAGCACCTGCCCGAAGCAGCGGGAGCACTGGGGTGCAGGAGGGCTGTGGGTGGGAGGTGGCTGCTGCTGGAAGGGCAGGACAGACCTGGGTTACAGATCAGCACATCAGTAACTAAGAGCTCCCAAATGTGTTGAACCCCCTAGGAAGAACTGTGGTAACTCACAAAACCCATAAAAGCCACACAAACCATGCTGATTCTGTGCAGAATTATTCTGCAATAACATTAAGGATAACATTAAATAATTGGCTTCAGATTCCTAGACTTTGACCTACTCCAGTGAACAGACCTGCGTCGGCCAGGAGCAGCCCCCAAGCAGGGATTTTCCAAAGGGAAGCCGAGCAGTGAGACTGCACGATGCCAAGAAGGAACAATCCCATCCCCGAGTTACACTGCTGCCCTGGTACCAAAATCCAAAAGCAGTAAAAGTTTCTCCACTGTGCACAGTTCACTGTAGAAAACAATGGGAGATGGAAATCCATGGAAGGGGGTTTAATAATTGGATCTGATATTGACTTAAATGATAGAAAATACGATTTTTTTCAGAATTTGTGGGCAAATATTTAAAATATTGCTTTGCTCATTGTCTTGGAAGACATTTAAAATTTTGCCTTTTACTTCTGCCTTTTATTTTCGATGAAGATCCTTTGTTAACAACCCACAAGGCACCCAGAAGATAAACAATGCTGTAGGGTAAGTGGGGTCCATTAACACAGTTAACCTCGACCTTCTTTCCCCTCACTTTTTCCTTAGAAGCAAACTGCACCCGCACCACCCAGGCGACGTCTCCCGGCCCAACGGGGCTTTCCCAGTTATTTCTCTGGGACAGGCTCTTCATTAGCAAAGCAGCATTAGATCATACAACAAGAATGTGACTCTGACCAGAGCAACACACCTGGGAACCCAAACTTTCAACATCTGCACCTCAGACACCTCAATCCGGGACGGAAAGACACCTCTTCAGCCAAGACGTCCACGCTCATGCCCTGTTCCTGGGCCAAGCAGGCAGAGTGAGCCACAGAAGGTATTTCTGATGCAACAAACTAGACCCTGTAGCTTGGAGTCTTATCTTACAAGGAACTCTGTTAATGACCACGACTGGGTATGTGGGAAGAACCAGCCAGTGGGTGAAGCCACTCTGAAGCGCTTACCAGCCGGACCACCATCAGCCCTGCTCAAGCGCAGTGAGAAGAGGGATGGGACCAACCTTCACCCTTCCTCCCCTCCAAGGTGCAGCTGCTCCCTCACTGCAGGGACGATCCCTGTGCCGTTTCAGCCATGGTGAAATGGAAACAGCACCATAAGAGCCTGATGCAGGAGAAAGCCCACCCTTCCCAGCACTCCCAGCAGCGCTGCTTCTCCCCAGCCCGGCCACCCCCCTGGGCCTCATCGTGCTCTGACACGCAGGCAGGTTCTTCACTCTGCCCCAACGTGCCTAGGACAGAAACGTGACTCAGACACAGTGCCCAGAGGAGAGCTCCCTTACCCCTAAGCCGTAACCCAGCAGCTCATAAGAGGAACAATCTAGACCTGAAAGTTACAGAATGATAGGAAAGCAAACTGTTTTCATTTATATTAAAGCCAAGTTGTTTCTTTCCAGTCAGCTGAAGGATGTGGTGTTTTATATTCTGGGATAAGGAGGTCTTGCCTGAAATCTGAATGAACTCTGGTGGACTCTGGTGTGTGCACCCACCAGCAGGATTACGAGTCCTTACACCTTCCAGTCTGAACAGATGTAGAATTAAGACTTGTATGGGGGGGAATAGGCAGAAAAGGTAAAAATCAACATCGTGTCTCAAAAGGTGATCACAGAGTGGTTCCCCAGACAGTCCAGCCATTCATTTGTTCAAACTTGTTACCAGGTGGGAAATCCCTTTGTTCTGTCGATGTCTGGAGGGAAGCGAGGAGGGGACCAGAGCTGCCTGCCTGCCACATTCCCTCCCTGTCATCACTGACTCCACACGCTCTGGCTCTCCATCTGTAATACGTACTCCAACACGGCTGTCTGGGACCTTCAGCAACCACAAGCATTTTCAGCTTCAAGTAAAAAGCATGACAGATTTACTAATTATTCCAATTGACTGAATATGTTAAAATGTAATTAAGTAAAAACAATTAACTCTATTTGCAACATCTGCTTTTCTTAACAGCTACAGCAAGAGTTCTCTATTGAGGAGGGCAAGTTTTGTCTTTGCATTTGTGCAATTAAAAGTTCAAGCAGCATTTTTAGAACAGCTTAGTGGTCATCTGCCCTAAAATTAGCTAAGAAATTGGTACAAGAGCCTGGAGCTCAAAATAGGTTATTGTAATGACAGGCAGTCTGCTGCCAGTGCTCTGCGATCCCTGAAGGATGGAAAGAGCCCAGTGAACGGGATGTGCTGTGAATTCAAAGCCTTACTGCATAGGAAAAGGCTCCAAAATCCCCCAAACCCATAACTGACACGTCAAAGTATCATTTTGGCCTGGGCTGAACCCATGGGAATCCAAAAGCCATCACAGCTCTTTGCGTAGGAATGAGGCAGAGCCCCATACCCATTCCAAGAGCCCTCTTGGTGAAGAGCTGAAATGCACCAACTGCAAACAGAACCCTCCTTACAGTCTGTCACCTCCTAGAATCCAAATAAGACAATTTATAAAAGTTGGGCTACTGAAGTAGCAGCAACACAGCCCAAACACCCTCAGGAATCCTCCTCCTTACAGCTCCAGGGGCTCAGCGCTGCGACCAGAACACAGCACGGATGGATGCAGCCACAGTTTGTGGCCTTTGATCACAAGCACCACTCGCTCTCCTACTTAAGGCAATTATACAGTGAAACACAGAAAGCAGTTAACGGTTCTAGTTAGTTGGAAGAACTTCTACCAATTATTTTGCAGACACAACTGAAACAGCAACAGTAACAGATAGAGAGATTTACAAACAGAGAGAGGGCTTTAAAGGCATTATTAACTATTAAACAGGAAAAGCAATAACCATATATGCACCGTCATTCTGTCCCGGTATCGGGTTCCCTCCCCACTGAACTATTTTAGACAGCCCTGCGTTAATGTCAGACGGCACCGCACAGTCTACACGGCCACAGCGATCCCTGCACCATTCCAGAGGCTGCTCTCAAGTACCGCACAACGCCCGATTTAGTCGAGAACAACACAAAAGGATCTAAAAAAGGAAATGGAGGAAGAGGAGAGCATTAGCAAATCATCTCTGGCTGTCCAGAAGGAGCCTGCCAGCGGCCTGTCGCTGCAGCACCAGCCGCGCTGCCTGCAGGATCAGCCTGCTTTGCAGAGAGCAGACATAAATCTCTCTAATTAATACAATTACAGACACTCTTTATAGCAATTTTCTTTGATTTATCAACCAGGAGGTACAATCAGTCTGGTAGCAGCGCACTGTACGCGATGGCCTATAAACAGTCTCTGCCAGTTAGGATGATGGTGCAGATTGCTGACACGGCGAAGGGCAGGAGGCGTCCTCTGCTCCTCCATCAGTTACAAAGGAGAATGAAATACAGGCAAAACCCTGCTAGAGCGAGAGAAAACAACTGTAGAAACCACAGAACTTCTCTTGCATCAATATTCCAGCGAGTTCTGCTATGTAAGCTCTCCATGGGAAAGAAGACTGTGTGTGGTACGGAGCCCCCTCCTCACAGAAATGCAACTCATCGAGCACAGACTGATAACCAGCTCAGCACAGAGGACACGGAGGTTTACCCTGAGCATCTAATGCTCTTTACTGCCACAGTGACAAAAAATCCCTTCCCAACTAGAGAGAAGATAAAAACAGACAAAGACTTTAACAGAGATAGAAAATGTAATCAGAAACAATTAAAAAGAGATTTCTATGGTAAATAATCAATAGTTTGAATACAAAACGTTTCTAGAGACTTAAAGTAAAATTACCTGCCTCATGGCAAACACTCACCACACTTTCTATTAAAAATCACTTAAAAACTGGTAAAACCAGTCTGGAGCTTTGTTTTCACATGCTCTGCCTGGCTCACAGCATCTAATGAGAGCAGATGGTACAAAATTCAAACCCAGCACCCGTGTCAGAGGTTACCTAAAAACTTACAGTGTCAGGAATCATTGCAAGGAAAGGACAAGGAGAAGCAACAAATCCCTTGGCT
>WAAB01011550.1:19501-68344 GCA_013389865.1 Piaya cayana | reverse complement strand
TTGCATCAATATTCCAGCGAGTTCTGCTATGTAAGCTCTCCATGGGAAAGAAGACTGTGTGTGGTACGGAGCCCCCTCCTCACAGAAATGCAACTCATCGAGCACAGACTGATAACCAGCTCAGCACAGAGGACACGGAGGTTTACCCTGAGCATCTAATGCTCTTTACTGCCACAGTGACAAAAAATCCCTTCCCAACTAGAGAGAAGATAAACACAAAGACTTCAACAGAAATAGAAAATGTAATCAGAAACAATTAAGAAGAGATTTCTATGGTAAATAATCAATAGTTTGAATACAAAACGTTTCTAGAGACTTAAAGCAAAATTACCTGCCTCATGGCAAACACTCACCACACTTTCTATTAAAAATCACTTAAAAACTGGTAAAACCAGTCTGGAGCTTTGTCTTCACATGCTCTGCCTGGCTCACAGCATCTAATGAGAGCAGATGGTACAAAATTCAAACCCAGCACCCGTGTCAGAGGTTACCTAAAAACTTACAGTGTCAGGAATCATTGCAAGGAAAGGACAAGGAGAAGCAACAAATCCCTTGGCTAGGGTGCCCCTCCTGCAGGAACAGGGATAAGGAATCATGAACATAAGAAAGCTCATGAGGAAAGTGTACTTGACCAGACTGTGCACCGTGAAGGATTCAGGGAGCTGCAGGCCTGTCAGCCCCCCCTCGGTGCCAGGGAAGGTCAGGGAGCAGATCCTGAGTGCGGCCACGAGGCACGTACAGCACAACCAGGACACCAGGCCCAGTCAGCTCGGGATTAGGAACAACAGGCCCTGTTGGACCAACTTCATCTCCTTCTATGACCAGGTGACCTGCTTGGCAGCTGAGAAAGGCTGTGGCTGTTGTCTACCTGGGCCTCAGTAAAGCCTTTGATGCTGTTTCTCACAGCATCCTCCTGGACAAACCGACTTCTCGTGGCTTGGATGGGTGAGCCCTTCTCTGGGTAAGGATGGGCAAACCAGAGAGCTGTGGTGAACAGAGTTAAATCCAGCCAGCAGCTCACTAAACAGCATTTCAGCAATATACAAGCTTTCCTCTGTGGCCTGCATCTCCCTGACGCTGTAGCTTTCACACCATGAGGTGAGTTAGCTGGGACTCCACATTCCCATTCATAACGGAAGATCACGACCTCGGAGCGGGGATGAATTCCTGTGGGTAGAACACCCGGGTGTCTCGGTTGGTGCTGCAGAAACTCCTCCTGCTCCTTCACACATGGGTTCACAGTCAGAGGCAGGACTTGGCAAGGAAAGGAGTGTTAATCTGAGGATTTCATCTGGGACAATGTTCTTAGGCTAAGGAATTCCCATTGCCTCCTGCAAGTCATCTCCACACATTTACATGCGCAGCCCTCAGCCCTCTGCCCTCGCTGTCACTGCTTCACTCACTCTTCTGTTTCTCTGGAGCTGCCCCATCACCTGGATGAGGCGTAAAGAAATTGTTTATGCTTATCTTTATTTTGCTCAGCAATTTAAAGCTGAGACTGTTGAGCATCTAATTTAACGAGGCCAAGTTTTACACAGCATCACGTTGTGTAAAATAATGACACTTTAAAAATTACTGCTATAGAGAAGATTATGGAGAAACCTGCAAGTGCTAAAATTACTCTATTTACACAGACAAATTCTGAAGTTTATTAATGAAAGTTTTCAGTGAAACAGCTGCTCTGCTGATTAAATAAATTACAGGTAAGTTTTGGTGTTCGCTTCCTCAAGCAGGCAGTGACTCAAACACCGCAGACCAACTGTGTAAAACTCGGAGTGCAGAGAGACGTGCAGCACGAGACACAAGAGCGTGAAATTATGAGCAAAATTCAAACCATCCGTTGGTTAAGGTGGCTTTCAAACTTGAATAAAATTATTACTCTTTGTTGAGAGAGTTCTGAAGAATTCCTGACACCGAGACCTCTGTCAAAGCATCCTCCAGATTCCAGGGGAGAGAATGGTTAAAGATGTATTGACTTATCAGAAAATTTAAACAAGCAAGGGTAGGTGAACACTCAGGTAAGGAATGCACAAAAACCTGTCCTCGAAGGTATGAAAGGAGAGCTGGTTGTGCAGCTTTGGGCCCCATTTCCAAATGCTCATTAGGTCACAAGCAGAGAAGAAGAGAAGAGAGCAAATACCCAAGCGTCCCGGTTTCTCTCTCACGCTCTGAGCGAAGCTGCAGGCAGGGCCTCTCCACAGCACATGGGCACCGCGGGGCTCAGTGCCGGGGGCCAAGGGGAAAACCAGCAGCACCTCAAGGTCGGCTGATGCACGTTAGGCTTCGCTTAGTCATAAAGAGGAAACAAGATTTGATAGAGCAGCAATAAACTTGAGAGGCTTCCTGCCAAGATGGACCAGACGTCAAAAGGAGGGGAACTCAAACTGAATACGCAATGACCAAGGCACACAATGAAATACAATGTTCTAGTCAAACATGTGATGGTTTATTACTTAATTACCTCGCGGTGTTTATTGAAGTATTGTTCATGACAGGGGAAGGAGGAATTTTTCCTCTCCCTAAAATGGATTTTGATATTTGATCCCTTTCAAGAAGGTGAGAATACCAAATGCTCGGAAGAGCAGAGAGACAACACAGCAAAAGTTCCAGCTGCTGCTTTTCGGTGGCTGAGCCATGCCCATCGCCCCAGGAACATGCCATTTATACCGCCCGGAGCACACGCAGGAGAATCTGCAGAAATGGCAGCAAAGCTATGTGCTCAGACAGCTTTGCCGAAACAAATTACTGTCAGGGTGTTTCTTTTAAAGAAGAATAATTGACCATCATACCTCATAGCTACGGCACGCACACACCTGTGCTGGTGGGGGCTGGAGAACAGGGCTTGTGAGAGGCAGCTCAGGGAGCTGGGGGTGTTTAGCCTGGAGAAAAGGAGGCTGAGGAGAGACCTCATTGCTCTCTACAACTGCCTGAGAGGAGGATGCAGCGAGGTGGGTGCTGGGCTCTTCTCCCAAATGACAAGTGAGAGGACGAAGGGAAGGGCCTCAAGGTGCACCAGGGCAGGTTCAGATTGCACATCAGGAAGAATTTATTCGTGGAGAGGGGTTCTCAGGCCCTGGCAGAGGCTGCCCTGGGAGATGATGGAGTCCCCATCCCTGGAGGGGCTTAAAAGACAGGCAGATGAGATGCTGAGGGAGGGTTCAGTAGCAGACAGAGATGGTTGAACTATCTCGAAAGTCTTTTCCAACCAAACGGTTCTAGGATTCTATGATTCTATCAACATTCCAGAGTGGGGAAGATGGAGACTTGCCTGCCAGAACAGGGATGGGACTTTTAAGAACTTGAGCATTCTAATACCATGGGGTACAGACTAGGGGTGTTTCTTCTTTCCATGAGTTTTATTATTTAGGATCGTGGCTGTTCCACAGGGAACAGAGACTGTTGCGAGACTTAAAGCTATTGGGTAAAGAAAATTTCAACTGATGCAAGAAGTTTTTATGCCAGAGGGCAGATAAAATATAGATAAGTTGTAGTGAGTTTGTGGATTTCTGGGGTTTTTATTTTGTCTGTTCTTCTGGCACAGCTCCACAGCCGGAACGCTCATAGTCTACCCTTCCCAGAGGAAGCGCTGGTGCCTCTCCCAGCTACCACTGCCTCCCCTCCTCCTCTCACAGCCCAGCTAGATTGTTGTTTCACACACCCACCTTATGCATGAGGTGTAAATGTTTCTAATCACACCTTTTTCTCCTCCTCTTCTGCTAAAAAGAAACCTGCTCACTCATGCTCCTGAATTCTGGGGCAGATGACCCGAGGGGCACTTCTGGGGAGTCAGATTAGAACCTGGAGCTCATTGTGGCACGAAGCTGAGTGGCAGCTCTCTAAATGACAACAGGAGAATGGTTACACCACCAGTGCCAGCCTAAAGTTTTCGCTCTTATCTGGATGATTAACTCCTGACTACAAAAGAGTGAGTGAAGACCATGTCTTCATGGTCTGTGAAGACCATGGAAGCAAGAGCAGCTTTTCTAAAACCACATTTCAGTCACTAAGAAAGATGCTCCCACTCTAATGAACAAGTCCTGTGACACCATTGCCATAAAGCTGTAACAATCACGGAAATCCAATATAATGAAATATCCCTAATGAATCCAGCCGAGCCCCTGCCCCCTGCACTGTGGCAGGTGGGGGAGCTGAACTGCAGGTGCTGGAGCACATGGAGACACTGACCAGGCACCAAGGGTCAGGGCTGCTTGGGCACCACTAAGACACGAAGAGAGGCTTCCAAACAGGAGAAATACCTGAGGTCATTTGAAGTACCAAGCATGCATAATGAAGACATAATTAGTTAAAGGTTAATCTATAACTTGGACACATAAGAAATGTTAAAGCCTTGCTCCTGGAGAGCGTGCGCTGCCCAGTGACATTTCAGCGTGCTGCAGTGACGTTCGGTGCCACGTTTGGGATCATTTCCATGTGTTGTCACGTCAAATACTGCATCCGAGAGGCACTGTGACCAGAGAGCTGGTAACAGACTTCAAGACAAGAGATCAGAACAGTTTTAGGTCTCTGTCATGAAAGCCTCTGCACTTCCAAGAAAGCAGACAGACCAATGTCCTCTCTCTCTCTCTCAAGATCTAAACCCTCAAAACCAGTAAAACTAATAAACTCCACATTACCTGATAGATTCTTAACTAAAGAAAACTTGAACATGTAACACCCAGCAGCAGTGCCCTGGTATCTCTAGTGAATCTCTCACAGCCACCACCCATCAAGGCATTTACAATGTTCTCCAGGTACCTCCAGCTCTCTTTCAATGCCCTGCTTGATTTATCCTTACAATGACACTAGCATAAAAGCTGAGTTTCTCGCCTCACTAAATCAGCACCTCCCAGAGAAAATAATCCTATATAAAGGGTTTTATTACTAGACCTTAAAAATCTTTTAACATATTGGTTATTCACCTCACATTCCACTGACACACAGAGACTTAAGTTTTTACACCGAGGACCAACGGCCTTCTGAGCAGTCCAGCCTTCAGAATTCCTCACCAGGTGTTACCGGGCTTTCAAACATCTCTGGGTTTTATGTTATTACTTGTAATTAAAAAGTATTGTCCACTTAAATTTGAGTATTTGACCAGCAGAAAGCAGCAAATCAGCTCCTTGGAGTGAGGGAAAGACAGAGCCCCTGTCCCAGCAGCCTGGAGGGACACAGGGCCTGGGAACAGCAGGAATGGCAGCTCAGCTCCAGAATATCGCACAACTCTCCCCATCCCTGAGAATCACACCTAAGGACTCACTGCTCCTGCAGTTCCAGCGTGCCCTGCTAGCAACCAGCCCTGCTCCCCTGTAAACACGCACAGCCCTCAGGAGTATTTTGAAATACATTAAAGCTTACAGCATTACAAATGCACCATGTTAAAACATTTAAAACCCTTCTATAGCCTGTACTTTTTAGATCAAAAGGGATAAATATCAAAGACACTGTGAGAACGTTAAAACAGGAAATGCTACTGCAAAACCCTCAGTCTCCCCATTGACTTCAGCCACAGAAGTTTTGTCCTTGTGCTTTTGCACACAACAAACTTAAAATATTTGACTACAATTCATGTTCTGAAGCATTTGAACTTCAGAACGCTTCAGTCTTGAAGCAACAGCATCCCGAGATGGCACACGGGACTCTCTGCTGTTGCCGTCCCTTCGTGGTGCTGGCAGAAAACACAAACTCATCGCTGTCATGCTCGGTAACAGAAAACATTCACCTGCAAATCTCAGTTACACCACAACTGAGACATAAATGGCTAAAAACAAGGAAAGACGAATTCTAACCATGGGCAGAACGTACCTTCGGAGGGGCTCTTGCTGTTCCTGTGAACTATTTTCAGCAACTATAGATCTGAGGTATCCATTAATTTTATGTCAGGGTTACAGTAAGTGGCATCTGAACAAATACGATGATTCAGGTATAGAGAGGAAGCAGGGATGTCTTTATTCAGAATATTTAATTGAACCAATATGCATTACAGAGCATTATTAAATTCAAACTGGGGCTTTCCTCCCTGAATTATAGGTTACAATGCAATAAAGAAGGGGTAGGGAACACGCACACATAATAAATGAACCAAACAGAACAAAGCAAACTAAATAAATAGATTATTATAATCCAGTAATGCAAGTAAAAGTATTAAAAGACATCATCTATTTATAAATAAAATAAACTCCTTAATAACAATATTAAAACTGTCTGGCCAAGCATTAGCCAGGCTTTAAGCTTCCCTGAATACCAACCACGCAATGGACACGTCCTACCCTTGCATCACGACTGATCTGCCATTTCTTAACTTAACGATGTATCCGATTACTCTTCTTTTTCCTCCCAAAAACCCAAAATCAAGCCAGGGAACCTTGCTGCACAAGATCACCCTGGGCAGCTTATTGCACGGCTCACTTCTTGTGCTTTGCCTTAGTGACTACAGCGAAGATACACGCTCTGATTTTTCATTGGAAGAGGGATGAGAATTCATTCAATGTAAAAGCGTAAGCAAAACTTTCCTCAGCGCATCGTGCATTTGGAATTTTCTTGTTGTTGGGTCTCCCGTGGAGCAAGCCATCTGTCTGGGGTGAACCCATCCCTGTTTGCAATATGGAGACACTCTAATTAATGAAGGAAAAAAAGCAATTTGGCTGAAGAGGCTTTGGCAATGCATAAACAAGCTTAAGTCCATCCATCTATCACACGAGTTCCTCTTGCATCAAGAAAGGTGACCCAAGCAGAGGATGAATTACGGCTCGGTGGTGTCAGTGGAGCTGCAGCACGGAGCCAGGGAGGCATCGCCCAGCGAGCCACCAGGCTGCTAAAGCGCCTCAGCACCACTCCCAAAGTCGGCTTCTCTTTCTCCTCCTCCTGGTCCACTCTGACAGCAAGAACTCAGAGAGCAGACACTCACTGGAGCAGCGCATGACAGCGCATGCATCTGATACAACTCAAAGTCCTGGTACGCTGCCTGCTCGTGAAACGCCCCCGAGGAACCCCACACAGCGCTGACCCCTGACAACACCCCCCAGCACACAGCCCGGGGACACAGACCCACCAACAACAACTGCAGAACCAACTCTTCTCCTCAGAGAGCCTGTTTGTGTTTATTTTTATTACTGCAGTGCCTGGAAGTCTGAACTGAAATCAGGGTCCTACTGTGCTGGCAGCTTGGACAAAAACACAGCAAGGAAAAAACCCGTCATAAGAGAATCATTAGCTTCAGTTCTGCTCCTACGAGATACACTCAGCGCTGCTGCCCAGGGTTTTCTGACACAAACATAGGTGGATTTTTTCCCTTGCCTGGACAGATACACACACTTCTTAAGAAATCCTATAAGCCAACATTTGGGTTATTGTGGAGCAGAATGAATCCTAAACAAGCTCAGGTACCAGTGACACATCTGTCCTCATCGTTTAACCTATTTACTGCCCCTGGAAAGGAAAGAGGTGCATCTCATCTGGGATACAATTCATCTTGTGTTTCATGTGGAAAAAGTGGCATCCTGGTTTCTCTCTATGGATTTTTCTACATCACTGCCCAAGCAAAGCCAAGTGCCAGCACAAAAACCACTCACTGATCAGAGAAACCCCTTCAGCCCAAAAACCTGCTCATGGGGCTGAGTATTTATACCCCAAACAGAATAATTCATTAAATCTCACTTTAAGAGTCAGGACTTGGGGAACTCTGCAGCGCTGCTTTAAGTTAGTGGTAACTTCACAAATATGCTAAGTACTACATGAACAAGGGACCCACCCCAGTTAGATCACAAGGAGAAGAAAAGAAGGTGGCAAGGTAAAAAGTAACTTTTATGTCAAGAACATACTGGCTGCTGGATTATTACGGGGTTTTTTGTTCATACATAACAAGAAATTCATACGCACGTCAGTGGAAGAAAGCATTAACGTACGTCCACAGACAAGACACTGAATTATGGCTCCTGCAGAGAGCAGCTGCCTGCAAGTTAAACGCTCGGTCCTTTCAGACACCTTCAGCTCAGCAGTTAGAGGGAGCTGTTCATCCCTTACACGTTCATTTCTAGGAGCCAGCCAGCAGCCTTCAGAAGAAACTCCCCACCTTACCTGCAACCTTGGGGGCAGGACAGCATCAGCAAAAGCAAACTGTGCTCAGTGAAGAAGGGCTTTAATCCCTGACTGAATCCAGGGCCAAGATCTGTGGCCATCTCCGATAGCTCCGTGTTTGCTCAAGGAAGCTTATCCCTATGCACTGAATGGAACTTTGGCAATTAAAGGAGAAGGCAGCTCATTCACAAGCTTCTGTTCTTGCAGTACTGGCCAGGACTAAGGGCCAAGCCATCCCCTCTGCTCTCAGCACTGTTGTACCCACAGCGCATGGCAGGGCCAGTGGGGCCAAGGAGCAGCACAAAGCCATGAGGACACCTCGCACTTCGCCAAGGCAAAGCTGCCCAGCTCCCTTCTCGCCGCCGCAGCCCAGAGAACCTCTCCCTTTCACAGGAGATGAATCGGGTTCGCTGGCCCCGAGCTGCCCAGCTATTCATTGTCCCTGTTGGGGAGGCTGGAGGCCGGCCAGCCGCCGGGGCTGCTTTCATGCACTGTGTCCTGAGGAGACACGTTTGGAAAAGGCCCCCTGTGATAAATCACCACTGCTGCCAAGAGGAGTTACAAAATACTAACAGGCTTTGTCTTGAAATGAAAGAAAAACCCCAAAGTTGACATTAACCTCTTGCACACTGTGATGACTGAGAACCTGCAGGCGAAACACTCGCCTGCTGGCAAAACCACCAAGCCACAACGGGATAACAAGTGCCTTACAGCACGGATGCGTTACAGCCGCACACATCAGATAAAAGACGCTTCTTTCATTTTTCAGAACACACTTTTCCTTTTTGTTGCCCTATTGAATTGAAAAGGCAGCAGGTAGAAGACCAGATTTCAAATTAAGCTAATCCAGTCACTCAGAAATGTAGGTAACCACACAACAGGAATTTCAGTGCCCGAGCAGGCTACATGCTCCTCCTCATTGACATTTGAGAACTCTTGGGAAGCCTGACAAACAATTTATTTGTCCCAATTAGAAACTGGATGAATTTGTTTAGTAAAATGAAAATTATTCTTTCAGTTCAAGCTCATCACACTGACTGAAACAGCCACACCAGCCTAGTTAAAACATGAGTTTATAAAATAGAGCATCCAAAAGCTCTCAGTGCACGCACAGTGCTGTTCCACAGCTCTAACACTGGAATGCTCCGACATGCCGCGTGGGAAACCCTTCTCCTAGGGAAACAGGAAGAAAATTAAGAAAACTGACTTGAATTAATAAGCAAATTACGATGATGAGGCTGCTCCGCTGTCATTATGCACTCACAAAGTAGCCTCTGTTTCATCCCATTTCTGCCTCACTGTGCCCTAATTCTGCTGAAGAGCTTCCAGGTGCGGCTCCTGCACTTCCCCCCTCAGCCCTTCCCAGGTGCGATGCTGAACCAGTAGGAACAAGCAGCACCCTCCCTCCCGAGCCCCTTCAGAAGACAAATGAAGATGGGGAGTAAGGAAACATCTATCTTAAAGCGATGTAGCTCTCTCTGGAGTGTAAGACGTGAGCTGTGCAAGAACCACCAGCCCCCATCGAGGTTTTCATGCCTCACCTCACAGTTCACCTACAGAAGATACTCAATTCAAACCTGCTCAAGTGACCTAAAACACCTTGTAGACACTTTGCCAAAGCTTCTTGCAAAGTCACATCCTTAACTTGCTTAGATTTTAGGGTTTCTTTATCAGTTTCTACACCAATCACATCCTCAGAAAATGATGATATAAAAGGAAAAATAAATCCTTCCACATCACAAAGATCTTGCAGCGAAAATTTCCACCACTGCCTCAAATAGGTCATTTGAAGATGGAAGCTTTAGCAAAAGTCATCCATGAGTTATCTAAAAATATAGGTGATATTAAAAAAAAGGCCTGACACGCACGTTGGGAGAGAAGTTTCTGTGCGAGCAATAGAAATGTATGAAGAGAAACTTTTGAAAGCAAGGACAGCTTAAAAAAAAATCAATCCTCTTATAAAGCAAAGATCATTTTTCCATTAAAAACACCACTAAGTACAAAACGCTTACTCCTAAAGAGAAAAGAGCATGTAATAACGAAAAGGACTGGCCACCACAGGGTATGGGGATGTCATGTAAAAGGGTATTTACGTGAACGAAGTTAAACACACACAATCTCAGAATGGTTTGGGTTGTAAAGGACCCTAGAGACCCACACAAACCCAGTAAACTTGACGTACACAGTGCTGAACTAGGAGCTGCAGAAGCCACATGAAAAAAAGCCACCTCGCAAAGCCATACGGGACCTCGGAGACTGGGAAGAGGATGCAGGAGCAAGAAGATTTCAGCCTTCACCCAGTGGTGACCGATCATTCCTACACATCAAACATTAGAACAACTCACCGTAGATCAGGAGGTTTTACATAACTCGGCCAACACTCAGTGCACAGAAACCCCTCAAAAAGAAAAATATGAATCATACCTGAAACACAATCCTAGGACAGAGCAATGTGGTTTCAACATCCACCAACGTAATAAATAAATGCAAGAAGCCGTATCAACACTTCCCATGGATAAATCACACTGAATATAAATAATATTTATCTTTAGGCACTGACAAAAGTGCTATGGAAAAATCCCACATCTTTGGTAGAAATTTTAGTAAAGGCGTGTTTAGACTAATAAGGGTCAATAACACCGAGGGGAGCGAGATGACAACGGAACTGGCTAAGAGAGAAGCACTGCCAGAGGGTTCAGCACTGACGACAAACCAACCTCTTCAAAGCGCCTCCACTACAGACCAGCACAGGCAAAGCCTCCCTTCCAGCCGTGATCTGGAGGGCACCAGGGACCCAAAGCTGGGAGCACCCACAGAAATCCAGCAGCGGCCCCAGTGCGGGGCTGGGGAGAGTGAGCCAGAGCCTGAGGGCTGCACCCACCTCCTGCCTTCCATGCATGAAAGCAGCAACAACTAATTCATCAATCCTGATGAAATCAGAAACTACTGTGACATCTTCAGTATTTGTCATCAGACTATCCAAGTGTTTTACAAAACTGGACTGCTCACTCCCACGGGCGAGGAATGAGGTATTATTCCCACTTCACAACTGCAAATCAAATGCACACGTGTTACAGACAATATTTCTACTAGTGTTTAGCACTCACTTTCTATCGTTATAAAGAGGATCCGAGAATGCTGGCCACTCTTTGCTCCTTCATACACTCAGCGATTGCTTTCTCTCAGTCTCCTATCAATTTGCTTCTGCTTCTTAGCACATAACTACTGAACACTTGCTAAGAAAAGGACTGGCACCCTGATACCCCTCCCCTTCCCTGAGGCCAGTCTGCCCCATGAGCAGGACTCTGCATTCGCCCTCATCCAACTCCATACGGTTCCTCCAGTCTGTCAAGGTTCTCCAGACTGGCACCCCTGCCCTCCAACGTATTGACTGATGCCTCCACAACAGCATCACCCACTGACTCGGTGAGGATGCTTTCCAACCAAAAGATCTTTTATACTACTGACACGAGCATCAGCCCCTGAGGAACACTCAGCTCTGAACTCCTCATCCTTCCCCTTTGCACCTGACAGTCCACTCAGCTTTTCTTTTAGGCTGCAGCTCATCCAGCAAGGCCACCTCCCCTCTGTTGGCTTCAGGGGTCTTAGACAATGTTGAGAGCCTTGCTAAGGTCGAGGTTAGCTGTGTCCATCACTCCAGCACCATCTGCAGAGCCAGCCACTTCATCACCGAAGGCAACCAGGCTGCTCAAGTGCAATTTCTGTCTGATAAATGTCTTTCATTTTTAAAATGAGCTCCTTGTCTTTCATGCCTGAAAATGGCTTTTAAGAAGAATCTTTCCTGTGACTGAGCTGAGGCTGTCATGCCTGTGTTTCCCAGATCCTCTTATTTCTCTTAGATGGGCACAATGCTCTCCTTTCCCTGGGGACCTTCTCATGCTTCTTGACACACCTTCCAGCTTCCTGCCCTCTCCTGTAAAGACACAGGGACACCCAATGTGAGCTCTGGTGGCTGCCCCACCCCCGGAGGGGTTCAAGGCCGGCTGGATGGGGCTTTAGAGGAACCTGATCTGGTAGGAGGGGTCCCTGCCCATGGCAGGGGTGGAACTGGATGGGCTTCGAGGTCTTTTCCAACCCAAACCATCCCACGATCCTATGACAGCACATGGAGAATGACCCCTTAGCTCCAATGCTAACCACCTTCTTACAGCTTTCACACACTCATACTCTTTGCATGAAGGCTGTTCAAAGCTCTTTAAAGGTTAATTAGCAGTTATTAGTACTGTAAAAAGCCCGTTGTGTTCTTTAAGCAGCCTTGAGCAGTTCATCAGCAGGGAATAAATCAGCTAAGCCACACAACCACAGAGTTCTGTTTAAAAAAATACCTGACCAAAAAAAAAAACCCCAAAAAAAGGACTGGCAAAAATGTAATAATTCTTTCTAAAACTTCATACAATATTGACTATGTAACTCCATTAAAACTGTTGGCAAACGCAGTCACGTAACGTGAGGAAGAAAGGTTCTCCCAACATCACGTTTCACTCTTCCCTTCCAATCCTCGCACCTTCCTTCTCTAGTTAGAAACAAAACCAGCACCGAGAGCCACAGTCACACTCAGCCCAAGCATCCCCTGCTTTCCCATCTTGCTGGCATGAAACTAAAGCTGATGCACAAGCCCAGTGAGTGCTGGTCAAATCCTGCTCACGGCCAGCACAACACAACACACAACAAGTATTACAGATAATCCACAGGTACAAATCACCATCACGGCAGTTTCTGTCAGCTGGAACACGAGTGTGCACAGAGAAGGCTTTCAGACAAGTCTGGAGTGAGGAACAGCAGTTGCTGGTGCGGTGTCAGCAGAGCCACCCGCTGCCAGAGAGCAGAGCTCACAAGGGGAAACAGCACAACCTGCAAACATTCCCACTCCCTGACCCCTTTAATTGCAAAAATCGATTCCCTTGTTTGCAGAACACATGCCCCCATAAAGGACCAGCTTAAAAAGGTTTTTTTCTCTTCCCAAGAAGAAGCTCTCAGGAGGTTAAAGAGCTCAGAACTACGTATGAGGAGAGCAGAAGGGAGATGGCCGCTCTAATGGAAGCAGCATTCAGAGCAGAGCAGGACAAATCAGCCCCTGCTATTAGAAGGGACTTTGGTGAATTAATCTCAGCAATCAGATCTGCAGAATCGCTAATGAAGGGAAAGGTCTGAGGAGGATTAAAGCTGATATAGAAGAACTTGAGAAAGCGCTCACTGACCCAGAGAGAAATCTTGGAGAAAACCCAGCAAGTAGGAATACATCTGAAAAATAAACTGCGGGTGCCTGAGGAACAGGAGTGCTTGTAGATGTAGTGATGGAAAGATGAAATGAGGAAACAGCAAAATAAACAGAACCGGCTCCCAGCAGCCAGGAGAGGATCCTGTCATATACTCAGGACACACCTTCCTCTGTCTGTAGCCATAGGAAACACATCAGTCAGCACAGCAGAAATAGATCAAATATGTTTCTCCCACCTCCCCAGTTCAGTTAACATCTGCGGAGTTTAGAAAGAAAAAAAAAATCACCAAAAACCCAGAATGGTATTTGTGGATCAGAAGAAATAAAGAAATAAACATCAGAATAATCCGGACACTAGCTGCAAAAATACTCTCCAAGATAGCTGTGCAGGAGACAAGGAGAAGTTTTGCTGTCCAAGCATCTTTTATTTGTCAGGGAAGAGTTGAGTATATGAACAGGATCTATCTTGATCAAATAAATATGTCTGACTAAGAAGAAAAATGTGTATGTGTGTAGACCCATCTTCCTGATGCTTTTCCTTCCTAAGGAGAAATACACTGAACTGCCCAGATCCCTGGAGGTGCTCAACTGGATCCAGTGGCAGTCGTCCCCGTCCATGGCAAAGGGTTGGAACTGGGTGGGCTTTGAGGTCCCTTCCAACCCAAACTATGTCATGATTCTATCATTCTGAGAAAACAAACTGTCAGCGAGGTTCAGCTCACTCTTGACAAACTCAAGGACAAGACTCCACTGTGGTCAGAAGCCACAGATTTGTCAACATACTCCAGACTTGTTTAAAAATGGATTTATGAAAAACTAGCAAACTTTTTGGAAGAATACAATCTGAATTACTATTTGGATGGGACACATGGATACATTCAGTGCCACAAGACATTCTGCGAGTCTGACAGGTCTTTTAATACCTCACTTCAAATACCTTCTTAAATTAGGTTATCCCAACATCCACCAGCTGGACCTCATCATTCAGTAATTTCCTTCAGAATGGAATCCAAAATCCATTTGTGACCCTCCAAAGCTCTTTGGGGGTAAAAATTACACTTGGACTTCCAAAAGAGATCAGATGGATAAGAAACTGCGTGGAGTTCAGGCAAAGCAGTGAGATGTTCAAAGAAGCGCCTTTCATCTTCCAAAGGGAAGAACCAAAAGAGGAGCATCTGACAGGGCTGCTTTTAGTCCTGGAATTAAAATATGGAGTGGCAGGTTCCAAAGGTCTATAAATACATTGGAAGTTAGAAGTAATTGGCTCTCCTGTGAACCAGGAAAGAAGAGGGTTTAAAAATCCTGCACCAAAAATATTATGGATGGCAGGCAGGTTCCCAGCTGGTAAGCGCGAGATAAAAATGGTGCGTGCTCCATCAGTTAAGGACAGCAAGATACAGCTCCTAACCAACCCAGGAGGAGAAAAGCAAACCCTTTGGGCAAGTTTCTAAAGGATTACACGCCTCAGATAAATTTAACATCAGCGGAAAAAATTAAAAAGAATCCACTTCAGCCTCTGCCAGAAAGTCAAGGCACAAACTCCTGGACTTACACCTCACAAGGTGAAGAAATACACAAACCCCAACAAAAGATGCAGTTTTGCAGCTGCATTTTACTGAGTTCTAAAGGGAATCTGACCACTTACGGGAGCATTAATTGAATGTGCTAATGTAAGAAGGAAGAAGTCTATCTGCTCGGAAAGGGAACAGGGGTAATGATAACAGGTAGAAAGACGGGATCCGTTTCACAGGCTTATTTCACAATATTGGAATGAATATATTAGCGGATTGATCTGATGTCAACTAACTAAACCAGATCAATGACTGTTTAGTATAAGCAAGCAAACTGCAGACACACATGAGATGACAAAACAGATAAAAACTATTAATAGAACACCTTACAGCTTCTGGGTTCAGGGAACAGAGCAGAGGTGCCCCAGAAGTGCTGAATTAGGGGGAAAGAAGCCTCCATCCGATTCCTGAGCAGCAGGACCCGGCAGTGCCTGGCTGGGAGGCACCCCCAGAGGGCTGCTGGCCACTGGTGTCCTGTTGGATCAGCAGTCAGAAGAAATTAAAGGCTGGAGGAAGGCACAGCTCTTTTAACCCAAACACATTCTAGGCAAATTTAGTCCTGGATACAAACTTCTGAGTCAGAAAATTTGCATGTCTGTGTATCTCCGCAAATTAATTCAGAATGTAAAAATGAAGGCAACATTTAACTAAACTTGAATCACATTTTAGCTTTTGAAGACACTGTTGTCTGGTTGAGACAGTATATCTGTTTGTGACAGAGGAAAACAGGCTAATTAAAATATGACAGCAGCCATTGTGCGTCCTCAAGGCATCACTGAAAAATAGCTGGAGTGCCCCTGAGTCACAAGAGAGATTTTAAGACACGAGATTGAGTGTGTGCCCGCACGGAGACACGGAGCTGTATGGCACACAGACTCCTGTCAGTGGAGTTCTGGAAGTGCACACTCAAAATCAACCACGGGAGACCACACCACCTAACGCTGCAGTAGAAATTCATTTATTTTAATTGGCATTCCTGCATGTAACTGTGCATTCAAACACACCTAATTGGTATTCTGCTGTTATAAATATTTTGTGTGCTCCTGAACCACAACACCATGAAGAGCTCCAAGGAAAAAAAAACCACCCCGGCTGAGCGAAAATAAAATTTTAACCACAGTTCTTCAGAGCAGTTGCTCAGCAGTTTCTGAAGGAGGAACAATAAGGAAACACTTTATTGCTACCACTACACCAGTGTTCTTTTAATCAGGAAGAATTATCAAACCCACACCACCACAGCCAGGAATTGCCAGCTTGACTTCCCTGACCCCATTTGCTAAGTGTGCGACTGCAAACAAGAGGAGCCGTGGAGAACAGCAATTTTGAAGGCTGGTGCGCTCGCTTGGGTTCCCTGAGACAAGACCACAATCCTTTAACCCTGCTGAAGGGTTCGCTCCCGCTCTGGACTGCGCCGTGACTGAGCTGCAGCAAGCGAAGATGCACACTCAGACTGCACTCAGACCACACACACCGACAGCACCCGAGGTGCCCTCATCTGCCTAAGCAGTTTATTAGAGTCCCGACACGGAAGGTGAGTCCACAGCAGATCTGAAGCCTCCAAAGGTGACTGATGATTTTGAGTTTGTTCCCAATTCTCTGTGTTAGTTTCCCTGTGAAAATGGGTTCTTGTGGAGTCATCGAGGCAACTCCAGCTCTAGCTCTGCCCTCCAGGTCCCACTGCCCCAGGGACATCCCTTCTGAGGCCACCTGGCAAATAAGAGCACCAAAAACATCAGGGACCTTCATTGCCAACTTCTATTTACCGATCTCAATCATGTTGATGAGATATATCAATAAATACCTAATCTGATGAAGCAGACCCCTCCGTGTCCCACCTGTGCTTCCAAAAAACCATCCCCACAAAATCCTAACCGTGCAGGCAGTGGTCACACAGGCGACCCCATGGTCTGCACTTACGATGTAGAAGTGTCCTGGAGACTGAGACACGCAGATCAGGCAGCCAGAAGGGTTCCTTTAGTCAAGGGGGTAAGGATCTTCCACAAGACCTTTCCCTTCCCAACGCCACAAGAGCAGGAAGGCAGAGAGAGAGAGCAGGAAGGTGCAGGGCAAGCAAAACAAAGCAGCAAGACAATGAGTATCCAGTCAGGTTGTTTGGAGCAGCACATCACTGCTCTCCCTGACAGCAACAGGGGGACAAATTCCTTTTAGATATTATTAGATAAATACTCTCCTTTTCTGTCAGCTTTTAAAGGATCACATTTGTCCCTCATCAGAATTGCAAAGCAAATAAATAAAGCAAATTTCAGGCTTGTAACACTAGATGCTACACAGACAATTGCATGGAAGATTTCTTGTTGGATTTCCTTCCTGCCTTGCGAAGAAATGCAGAACTAAATGTATTTATTAAAAAAAAATCTAGGCATTAATGAGTTCATCTGGTGTCCTGTTACAGTTTGATAGACTAACACTTATCTGAAAAATTCTTTTCCAGCAGAGGGATGTTTTCCATTCAGATACTGTTAATATAACAAACCTTATCATCTCCTCTTTTTATCCCCTCTCCTCCCCTAAGGATGCCAAGCAGAATTTCTCAATAAAGAAACTTATTTCAAAGGCAGAACTGCAATAAATTATATTAAACACCCAGCCTAGTCATTGGGTATTAGGGAAAATCTCATCTATTAAATGCTATCATATTGTTTTTCCAAAAGACATCCCCCTTTCTCTCTTTTGGTCACTACAGTCATATTGTATCTTGTTATTTCAGAACTCTCTTTTTTTCATTCACAAATTGAGAAAGCAAAGCTCTGCATATACAAGATCCTTAATAAGGCTTGGGAAATAAGCCAGAAGGAATAGAGGGGACTGATAAGAGAACATGGGACAGATACGGCTTTGTACAGAACCCACTCTTTAAGATCATTTCTCTATGCACGGTTTTTCACAGGTTATGAGCATCATCAGAGGACTTGTCGTTTTCCGGGCTTTGAATAGCAAATGCGAAACTTCACAGAGATACAAAACCACAGAGGACAGAGCCACCTGCTCATGGGTCTCCCCAAAACCTGCGGGTCTTTGTGTGCAGGTACCTCCCACCGATTAACCACTCCTGGAACAAAAGACGAAGGAGTTCAGGAGGGGGAAAAAAAAAATCTCCTTCATAAAAGCAGCAAATGACAACCACAGCCTTGGGTTAGAATTACTGAGGGCATCTTTGAGAAACAGGCTTTTTTCCTGCTATCCAAGATATGCGCTAATTACAATAACTAACACAGGGGCATTGACACCAGGATGCAGAGTATAAACTTTTCCTGACAAATACTTCAGGATCAACCACCACAAACTGGGACTCTCACCAGAAACCAACATCTCGGGACAAGAACAAGGCAACTAGAGGGGACAGCAAAGCCACACGGCTGAAAAACAGTTCCCCTTCCTGAATAACACCGGGGGTACAAAGATACTGAATACCTGCGTCCACAGGAGAATTCTGGAGCTGTGAGAAATACACAGGAACTTGTTTCAACCCAGGAGAACAGTGTGCTCTCTCCGCTGTGTTTATCACCGCTGCATCTCTGCAGTATCGCTTGTGTTTCCCAAGGAATACACACACACACACACACTATTTACACAGATGCACAAGCACAAACAAACGCTGTATCCCAAAATATTCAACTGTGCTGCCAGATGGCTTCAAAAAGAAAAATGGAAGATCTAATTAAAAGTCCTTACACTGCCAGCACTCCCTTTTTTCGAAATAAATACAAAAGTGACATAAAAATGTTTTTTAAAGTGTATCAATGTTTTTTAATGTTTTGCTTCACAATCACAATCTCTCCTAACCGCCCTCATGGCTCCAACAACCTGAGTTAAAGGAACCGGCACTCACTGTTCCCCCTTTTCCTGGCACGGTGGAAAGAGCAGACGAATAGAAATAGTGATTCCATTTGGGCAATTTCTCCCTCATTCCACCTCTTCCCATTCCTCTCTCCCTTAGATTTAAAAAACAGATTTAAAAAACTGCTACTGCTCTCACAAGGTTTGTCTATAGTGAGAATTTCTCTGCCACAAGTTAGCACAGTCATGTTGGAGGAACAGAATGTATTTACTCAAATTTCCATAATCTAAGGATGAACAATGATGTTCATTAGCTAGGGGATCATGTATGACTATCAGTTGTTTTTCCCTACAACTTATGTCTCCACTATGGTTTGCATACGTTTCTAAATAAATATACGTATGTGTTGCGATTATTAAATCACAACACGATACTGAAATAACCTGTGCTGATGTTTGGAGTCTACAAGATCATCAACTGAGTACACTTATTCATTAAAATAAAAACCAGTAAGACCAAAGCACACATAAAAGGAACAACTTCCAGAGCTGCCAGCAGGACCCACGCAGGAGGATGTTTACTTACCACTGGACCTGTTTTTGCGGTTTGACTTCCCTCCTGTAAGAAGCATCTTGAGACTGTTTCGAAACATGGTGATCCCGTTCCACTTTGTGTATCCCAAACACTGTGAAGCAAAACAATAGATGTCACCAGTCACACTCTGATCTGGGCAACAGGCAAGCGCTGCAGAGAAACAGTAAGAAAGTGCTAGATGTAAAATAAAGACTCAGAGTGATGAAAAAACCCTTTTACCAATACATTTCCAAAACAACAGAAATCAACATCCACATGTAGCGTCTGGGTCTGTCTGCTCCTGTTCATCCAGGCTGTTTCCAGGAGGATCCCACCTGCTTTTATCAAACAATTTAACCAAATTATCACCTGGCACTTGGGGGAGGCTGATTCAGGTTCTGCCTCCATTTCTGTTACTACTAAAGACAAAGCAATTGGAGGAATTGTTACTCAGAAAGAGGGAATCTCACAGACTACAAAAGCTGTTGTCTAGCTCCCAGGCTAGTCGACTGTCAAATCTCTGTGAGCTGAATAAACTGTCATGAGGAGGAAAGCCACTCAAACCCAGAGTTAACTGATGCAAAAAAATCAAACACAAACATTATCCATATATTTTCCTCGCTCTATACGTCTCTGGGGAAAAAAAAAAGTTGTCTCTGCCGCTGCAGATAAAAGACTGAGCTTCGGGGTTCACCAGACACACTGACAGCTCCTTCTGGTGGAACAGCCTCTTGTAAAAGCAGGTAAACCACCCAGACAGCAACAAGAGCCGCTCCTAACCAGACCAAAAGAACAGCAGAGAGTCTTTGATCAGGACATCCAACAAACCACAACTTCCCTTCCGCTGTACACAGAACACTCCAGAGTTACAAGGTAAGACATTCATCTCAGAAACAGACCATGGATTTCTTTCCTGCAACAGTATTAGGTTCTTTTTGGAGGATGCTCAGTAAATGCCACCTTGAGTATCATTTCCATGTACACTAATGCAATAACACCCAGTTCAAAGAGCTCTCTATGCATAATTAACGTCATAAAAGGCCTTTGATAGATGTGACTTACTCACTGAGAGACATCAACATTGCAAGGCAGGAACTCTGAGCACAGACACTGCAGACACTAGTAAACACAATGATGAAGTTCACTTCAGCCCTTCCTGGCCTTCATGGAAACTGCAGAATGGTTTGAGTTGGACTGGACCCAGTTGCTCCAAGCCCCATCCAGCCTGGCCTTGAACCCCTCCAGGGATGGGGCAGCCACCCCTGTTTTGGGCAACCTGGTCTGGGGCCTCCCCACCCTCACAGCGAAGTGTTTCCTCCTAAGAGCCCTCTCAATCTCCCCTCTTGCAGCTGAAAACTGTTCCACCTCATCCTATCCCTGCCCTCCCTGATCCAGAGCCCCTCCCCAGCTTTCCTGGAGCCCCTTTCAGTACTGGAAGCTGCTCTAAGGTCTCCCCAGAGCCTTCTCTTCAGGCTGAACAACCCCAGCTCTCCCAGTCTGTCCTCATAGCACAGGTTCTCCAGCCCTCAAATCATTTCCATTGCCTCCTCTGGACCTGCTCTAACAGATCCACGTCCTTCCTGTGCTGAGGACTCCAGAACTGAACAAAGGTTCCAGATGAGGTCTCACCTCAGAAGTTCCCATTCTCTTACTGGATTCCACAGATAGATGTTGGGGTTCCTTTGCCTACACACATGTGCATGTATAAATATTAAACCAAAAATACAGTAGCAATTATTTCCTTTGCATCTCCCAATCACTGGAGCATCTCCAGGCATTTTTCTGAGGCCTTGGTATAGTGACGTCAAAGCACAACGAGCAAGCACTTGAGCTTCTGAAAAAAGCCCCAGCCCCTTTTGAAGAAAGCATCCTACTTTTACAGGACTACAAAAAAACCCATCTGGGCACAAGCACAATTGTCTTAAATTGGAATTGTTTGTTTATTTTCTTGAGATAGCTGTTATGTTCCAGCTTGCAGCACAAAAAAATCTTCTAGGTTTACATATCCTACAATCTGTTACCAATGAACTCAATACACAACACCCTCTGCAACATCAGAAGGGGAAAACAGGAAGGAGACATTAAACGTAAAGAGAAGGCAAGGAAACTCAGAGCGTTATTTATTTTGGAACACAATAATATAATCCCTCCAACATCCCACTAATCCAAATGTATTTATTGAGGCTTTGAGCAAGACAACAAGGTGGCAGTAAACACCTCCTGCTGCTATGTGGAGAACTGCTGCACGTCTGAATGTGATCAGAGGGCTGGAGCAGCTCTGCTAGGAAGACAGGCTGAGAGAGTTGGGGTTTTTCAGCCTGGAGAAGAGAAGGCTTTGGGAAAACCTTAGAGCAGCCTCCAGTAGTGAAAGGGGCTCCAAGAAAGCTGGGGAGGGGCTCTGGATCAAGGAGTGCAGGGGCAGAAGAAGGGGGAATGATTTTAAATTGGAAAGAGGAAGATTTAGATTAAACATTAGGAAGAAATTCTTCACAATGAGGGTGGGGAGACCCTGGCCCAGGTTGCCCAGAGCAGGGGTGGCTGCCCCATCCCTGGAGGGGTTCAGGGCCAGGTTGGATGGAGCTTGGAGCCCTGATCCATGGGAGGTGTCCCTGCCCATGGCAGGGGTCTGGAACTGAATGGGCTTGAAGGTCCCTTCCAACCCAACCCATTCTATCATTCTGTGATTCCTCTACAATACTGAGTACTGCACTGGTAACACAACAGGTACATGGGATCCATTTATTTTATTTTTATTTTGTTTTAGAAAAAGCAGGCTCAGGCGGATCTTGGGTTAAGGCAAGTGTCACAGTGAAGGTATTTTTTTTTCCACAAGTTTACGAACAGAAAAGTAGAACTATCCCCAGCACCATTTTTCCAAGACATGGAAAACAAGAATAGGCAGCTTCTCTGTGATAGTGATATGTACAAATAAGGAGAATCAGTGTTAATAATGACTCACACCAACATGTCATGCCTGCAAGCATACCCAGCTGTGTTACATGGGGCAGACTTGCAACTTGGCTTCCAAAAGTGCCTCTCAGTGAAGTCCAGAGCAGAGGGGACGCCAAGTGATGAAGAATTGACTCCCTCTGTAGGCAGACAACGAGCCTCCACCCAAAGCCAATTCGCCTGCCCCAATTATCCCAGCACAGCAACTGGAGCACCACAGGGCTGAGTGAGACATTGAGAGCATTTCCGTGGAGTCACCCTCAGAGCGTGCAACTCCAGCAAATGAAGCAACGATACCATTTGCAACCTGATTCTCTGTTCACACTGAGGTGAACCAGAATCACCTCTGATGACGGAGCACAGGGGCTGCCTCCTGCCAACAACAACATCCTGGTTTCATCTCTTTCCTGTGGCAGCAAGTGTTCTAGGGAGCCAACACAGGTGAAAAGGTTGAAGGGGACTGCAAAGTTCTCAGCCTGAGATTTCAGAGTCAGGGAAAAAGAGGGTAAACAAAAATCTTGCAGCATTTGGTGAGAGGAGGGTAGAGGAGAAAGAGCCTGCTGAACTCCCACTGAAGAAGAGTGTAAGCTGTTTTCTTTTTGGCTTTTTGTTTGTTTTTAAAAAGCAGCTTTTCAGGTATTCGGTTTTAGTTCCATCTCAGTCTCAAGGGGCAATCAATCTTTGTAATCACGTTTTCCTCAGAACCAAACTTTCATGGTAGCAGTGGGCAGTCCAAAACTTCAAAGTTCCTATAAACTAAGGAGGTCTGAATGTCTCTTCCCACATCAGCCTGCACTGAAGCAAATCAAGTGGAGCAGTGCCATCAGTGCTGAGGTATAACCTAATTAACCTAATTATGCTGAAGAAGCCACCTGGGCTGAGTCTGAGCAGTGCCAAAGGTGAGGAGGGCTGATTGCTAACATGCTCACCTCTAGCCTTCCCATGGCAAAACCACACCAGGAACTGCTGTGCTGCTCCTGGGACTGAGCTGTCTTGTACAGGCCACATTTGGGGTCTCCTTGAAATTACTGTGAAGAACCACAGACTAGAAAGAGAACTGCTGTCTTGTACTGAGACCCTGGGTCACCATCCATGAGGTGTCTCAAGGACTAAGTCTGTATTCTCAGAGCTCACCCAGGAGCCTCAGAGGACTGCTGGATGTTTAGGACCTGGGATACAGAAAGAAATGGCTTTTGGTAGCACACCTGGTGTGCCTTAACTCACAGCATTGTTTCTCATCACACCCTACAGACACTGCTGTAGTACTCTGCGTACCTAAGTACTCATTAAATTTATATCCTGATTAGTTAAGGTTTTCACAAGATGGATTAGCAGAATCAGCTGGTTACAAAATCAACTCCCATTTCTCTTCTGTGTGCACGACCACATTAATTTGTGGCTCTGGGCAAACGTGGTCACAGCTCTTCCTCGGTTCAGCTGATATTAAGCCAGAAATAATGTTGACAAATAAGCCCTCTAAATTAAAAATTCTATTGGTCATAGTAGTTCATGGACTAAGAAGGATTAAATAGCAAGTGTTCTTATAGCATTAGGAGGAGCCAGTCAGGCATATTTTCATACCCCCAGCAAACTCCTCAGTACAGTCCAGGCTAATTCTCTTCCCCAGCCTGGCAAGCAGCTGTGTCAGCAGGAGCTGGAGACGCAGTGTGCTGTGGGGATCCCTCACACTCCCGTCGCCAGGGGATGCTTCTGCAATCAAATCAGGCAGCCAAGAGCCACTACACTTTGTCATTTAGCTTGTCATCTCTAACTGCACCACCTCTAATGAAGACTCTCTGCGAGCAAACCTCTCCAGACAGTACCAGCAGGCAAGTAAAACAGTGCAGTCTCTACAAACCCTGTTTTAGAGCATCCAGGGCACTTCACAAAAGTAGTCTTTTATTTAAAAAAAACAAACTCAAGAATCTTCTGGTTTCCATAAAGACTCTGCCACATGTTGTTTTATCTTCTAACAAAGATAGATTTCAATGAAGTACACAGACAAAACCAGTTTCTGGAACCTAAGAGCAGTACCACAAACACAATGAGAAAGAAAAACAAAGGCAAGGGAGCAGAGACAGCCCAAGCGCTGCAAGCTGCAACTTTACCCCAAATGTTAAGCTTGAACAAGTCCACAATATCTCATCAAATCCTCCTGGATGACTAAGGCCTGTTGCTTTGTTTTCTTAAAATTAAGACAATCACTGACTAGAGCAAAGTCAAAAGTCAGAACCAGTTCTCTAACACGAAAATGTGGTGACCTTGAAATTAAGCAAATTCAATTTTGAGCAAGGCTGTATCATTTTGCATAACCTGGTTTCTAATTCTAGATTAATGCTACAGACTGAATTCAGGAGGGACACTTCCATTCTCCATGTCCAATGTCATTTCCACTGCCTCTGAGAAAAACTGTAATGGAAGAAAAGCAAGGGATACGATCACCTCACTTTCATCGACTCGCCTGCAGTGCTTTCAGTGTCCTCTGGGTTACCCACAACAGTTAAAACTACTGCTTTGGTTTCAAATATGAGAAGTGGCTGCCTCCATCAGCACCCATTGGAACCGGGTGTTTAAGCTGGGAACAAGATGTGGCTCTGCTCTGAGCGGTCAGATCCAGTTAAACCGCCTTTCTGGGAAGAAATGACAGAGCACTTTCTGCAGCTGGAATAAACAAGCCTTGCTCTGCCAGGACCGACAATTCTGATTCTGCCCCAAACCACCAGAAGATTGAAGCACAGCGCATTTCTCCACCAGGAACCACTTGCAGTTCGGCCTCTAGCTGTGACACAGAGCAGCCAGAAAGCTGTCACTCACACACATCAGCTCCTATCACATGTTCTGTTTGAGCCTTCTATCAATCTGAGGTTAATTTTGAAGATCCAGTGGTACGACAGGAAATGAAATAAAACCAGGAGATGTGTAAAGTGGCAGGAAATGTCACAGCACTCGACTGCTCTGAGAGATTAAAGGAAACTTGAATTATTTCCTTAATGTTTAAAGGATCAAAAATACACAGTAGAATATAGACCTAAACTGAGGAGCTGCTCAACGTCTGTTCTGCAAACCTTCTCAAGTCTCAAGAATATTCAATATGGAACTGATGTTCAATCCACTGGAAGCACTGGAGTTTTTCTCAGAACACGGATGGTTTGGGATTTCAGAAAAAAACAACTTGAAAAATTAAAACACCAAATTAATTTTACATAGAATGCTATGCCACTATAATACATTTTGCTTACAAAAAAGTATAAATATTTTAAATGAGCAGTTAGAACGAACTTAATAAGCAACGTCAAACCCTGTTTTTATTCCATGAGATCTCCTGTTGATCACCTCCAGCAGGTTAAGAGGGGTAAATTGGCAGAACTGGTATAGAAGACAGTGCCCACACTTCATGTTCCAATTCTAGTTGATCGCAGATAGAGAAACAGCAGAGGAAAACACCAATTCTATTGCAACAATTAAATAACTACTGCCAAGAAAACCTGAGACTGGAACAAAACAATTCTCCTACCTTGTTTCTTTAGATGAGTTGAATCTCTAGAGAAAAGTGTCTTCCTCCATTCACTGAAAGACCTGAAAGACAAAAAAACCAAGAGAATTTAGAAGCCTTTTCTCAACACCCGACTATCCCGAGCTGGGCACACAAAACTAACCATCCCATCCCAGGAGTAAACCCCCAACTTTGGCAAAGTCCTACTGCACGAGCTATCAGCCAGTCCTCACTATTATCACAATTTAAAAGCTAATGTTTATGCTTTTAGGTCTCTGTTAATCAGTTCTAATTTCAGTCACTTGACTCTTCTCTCACCAGTTGTCAAATGGGAGAAGAAAAGCAGACACCACTTCCCCTTGAGACACACCATACAAAGCACTATTTAAAAAGTAATATGTTACTTCCACATTCAGCCTTTCAGTCCAGCAAGCTCTCCTGCTCAAATCCTGCAGCCTCCTCCTGGTGTTTGCTTGGTTCTTTTAAACCTCAACCCTTGCATAAATGTGACTTCCAGGAAGGGTCTCGGGAGCTCAGTACCTGGCCCTTTGCTCTGTCATCACGCAGGGACAATGAGTTCATGACAGAGTCAGGAGAAACATATCGTGCTATCAACTAACAGAGCAGAACACCTCTTTGGTACCTCAGGTGTTTATTTGCACCAATGATACGGTGTTAAGAGGCTTCACCAACCCATCCTTTTGGAGATCTCGTGGGAGAAACAGCAAGCAGAAGGCAACACAGACACACCTCATTTGTCACAAAACAAACAAAAGTAAAGGTAAACCCAGACCACCTCAAGTTTGCAGTTTTACTAACAGTCAACCACTTCAGTGGGGTTTTTCATTCCCCCACAAGAGGACACTGAACAGAACTGCCAGCTTAACTTGTAACTCTGACTGCTCTCCAGAACCTTAACAGGAACTTCTCAGATGGTCTTAGATGAATGGTTTTGTATGTAACACCGTAAGACATTCCATAAATTCATGAAGCAATCCTATATTATTTCTCAGGGTTGCCAATTACCTCCCTGCTTTCCATTTTTCTCTTCTGCAGAAGAATAACTAAAAAGTCAGTAACCAGCATGCAGCGCTCAGCAGGAGCAGGGCTGCTTCAATCAGTCAAGCAAGGAAAACACGCAAACATGGTTCCATCCCACAGCACTTCCAGCCTTTCCAGACACTGGGAGGAGGACAAGGCTGTTGAGTGGCTGTCTGGCTACCTAGTCTCTGCTGCAGACTCCTCTGGCTCCTGCCCCGGCACCGCAGGCTGCTGCTCTCCGCTCCGGTATGATGACAGCCTGCTGCAAACTCCCTTGCTGGGTTCTGAAACAGCTGCTCACACTCGGAACCATCCGACCTCTCGAGTGTTTGTACTGAGCTGGAACTACACTGTGAGAGACCCAGCTAAACACCCCTACGTGGGTAACCACAGACAGCAAGAGCCCACGGCCACGGGACTGATTGGAACTGAGCCCATACAGAGGCCAAACTCAAACACATTTAGATCAAGGAAGACTTTTATTAGGCGCTATTTAACAACAACTATATACCTTACGTCCTAGAGAAACACAAGATGAAAGAATCTTGAAGCATTTATTTGGCCTTCTCCATAGTTTTTCTAACCGGACAAACCCCAGGTACTTGCTGACAGCTCCAGCAGGTGATGGAGTAAGGAGAACTTTTTCTCTTTTGGAATAACTAAAGATAACTCCTTATAAATGTTTCAGTTTGCTGCCATCTATCTTCTTAATGCATCTCCCTTCACGCAGCGCCCTGTAATACACAGAGCAGAACGCGGCTTACGCAGGAGAGGCTGGAGACGAGCACTGATATCAGCAATTTCCTCAACTTCCCATCTGCATTCAGAGAGCAATCAGATGAATACGCTCCGCATTGAAGTTTTAAATAGCAGAGCTTTAATCTGCTCATATTATTACATTAGAAATCTCTATATGAATGCAGCAGATATTAGTGGGTTGTCAATAAAAACTGAATGTCATTAAAGTGCTTTTATTCTTGAAATGCCTTTAACCCTCTAATTATATTTGTAAATCCCACTATTTAACTGTATGAAAGTTAAAATTCTGACATATTGTATCACAACAAATGCATTTAGAGACTAATGCACAAACAGTTTGGGGGGGAATCAATTTTAGAATTATTCCCTCTTGATTAAACACAAATCACAACTACGGTAGCTTCAATCAGAGGAAACACAGTCAGGATTTCTCCAGATATTCTACAAGTTTGGGGGTTTAAACCTCCATCCTGTGCTTTTTTTCCTCAATGAATCAGGTAGTTCATGTAGGGAACAGGACAAGCAGAAACAAGAGACAAATCTCACAAGGCCATTCTGCGACTCAAAACCACATCAAAACACGCTTCATTCACCCATCACATTTGCTGCCATCACATCCCACTGTTCATTTTTATCTTTTGAATAATTATCAGCTCAGAGCAACATCAGTTCAACACACATTCCCTGTACTGCGTTTACTGCTGTAAAGCCCTCACTTTATTTAACTTCATCCAATACAGAAATGGTCCCCTTCAAACAGTTTCTGATAACTGCATTTGGGGCCTTTTCCACTGCCTCAGCCAATTTCTGAATGAACACCTCGTGGCCCAAGCTGCTCAGAGAGCACTGAATGAAAGGACGTGATGTAATTTCCCAAATAAGAAAACAAAGACATGCTATTCAAAAGTAAAAATAAGTAAGAATGCCATAAGGCCAAGTGAAAAAAAGTTAGGAAATACAACAGCTCAGGTCTAGCCTGCTCAGTAGATGAGGCAGATAAGTAGTTCAGACACAAAGCAGTCAACATGTAGGCTTGCAGCCCCAAATAATTCCTTGGTTATACCTGTGTTGGTGACAACTGTATGGAATTCTTTGGCAAAAGAACATGGTAAAAAACAACCAAAGCATAAAACAGCAAAAACACACTCATCTCACTCTAGCACCCTTCTCAGAGATTCAAATGATTTAAGAGCAGCATTTCTGTATCTGTTGTCTAACACAGTCACATAACCATAAATTAAACTCCGTTTCTCAATCTGTACACCCTGGTGCACCAGTACACCAAAAAAGGCATCAAATAAAAGCTGCCTTGGTTACCCTGAAGAAGGGCCCCTGGTTAACCAAGGGATCACTGGAACAGGGAAGAACAACAATTCTTGGGGAAAAAAAAAATTTAAAACCCCACAATTCTGTCCCCAGGTTCAGCTGACAATCACACCCCCTCCCCTTGTTCTACCAGAAGACAAGCATCTACAAAATAACGAATACTTTCAGGTCCAGGAACACTTCTCAGCTGCAGTGTTTTCCTGCCAAGCTAAAATCCATGCCAGAAAGAAGCCTTAAAGCTTTAAGCAGCAAATCAGAAGCCCTGCCTTCCACAGCCAAGGCCTAAGCAGGTAAAAGGTTCAGTACGAAATGACATAAGGACCTTGGATGTCAAAGTAATGAGTTTGAGAAGTCTGGTGTGACACCTTGCAAGGAACATCACCCATTCTAAATCTGAAAATATTTCACATCAGTCCTGAACAAACTTCCAGTTAACCAGATTAAATAAAACCGGTTTTCTATTCATCCCAGAGCAAACAAAACAACCTTTTTCCTCACAGTCTACGCAAGCCGATGTTGCATTTGTGCAGGTAAAAATTCACAGCAATTTTGCAAAGTTAATTGAATCTGAAGCCTCTAAACCAAATGTACCATAGGTCACACATACCCTGATCGCAACAGTTTAATTATATTTTCCCAGCGAAATTAACAACTCACTCATACTTTTATCAACAGCACATTAATACCCAGACATTAAACACAATGGCCATCTGTCTTTGCAAACCATACCCTACACCACGATCAGAACACGCTGCTCAACCAGTCCTGCTGGAAGAAAAAAGCTTTGATATGGTCTCATGAATAAGGATTTCCATCTTTAAATGAGGTTATTTTTCTAGTTTTGGCTGTCAGTGGCACCAGCTGGTATTCATCTGATAAACTGAGTAGGCTTGGATGGTATTCTCAAATCAAATACAATCACAGGTTAAAGTCATTGCACACATACATGATGGAAACAAAACACATACTGACAAAAAAATAGTCTCGATTCCAGTCGTAACTCACAGAAATTAATTTTTAAGCAAGACGTGTGTTTTAATGATGCCTGTCATAACAAACCCAAGATGGGGAAAACAGTGATATTCTTTGAAAGACAGGACTAAGTTACAGTGACCGAGCCTTACTGAGGACCAATCTGGAAAACAAGTCTCATGGTTCCACCTTGATGAAGAGTTCGTCTTGTCAACTTATTCGCTAATTAAAAGTAATTTTTGAATCACGTTACCATACATAATTACTGTACTTAGAGTTCATTACACAGGAACGTGAACCACTGATAAATCAAGTTTCACAAATAAATCCACACAACAGAACACTTTGGTCCATAATTAGATACGTCTTGGCTGATTTTTAGCAGCATTAAGCAAGCATCCACTCTACCATATTCTAAGTTGGCAACAGTTTCTTCACTCTAAATAACTATGGGAAAGCATCCAGAATCAATGGAATTATGGAAAAAAATCAGAAAACTGTCCATGCTTTAAATTAAGCTTTTCCTGCTCACCACACGTGCCATGAAAACTGTAAGAAGCTTCCATTTTATTTCCTGCTTTACAAACAGTTCCCAGCCATTCAGACAGTATCGCATCTTTCAGCATCTTAATAATGTTTATCAGACTTCAGAAACTTCTCTGCTAGTGCTGCACCTGGGAACAGGAGCTGTTGTGGTTTGCTGCTCCAATGACCAGGGCTACGAAGCCCTCACCTTTCTAACACCTTCAGACACTAATTACCATAACACATTTAATAACATTAAACAACCTGGCTGTTCCCCCTCCCTGCTGCATCTGAAGACTGGTCATTAGTTATAAACCAGTTGTTTTGGGTGCTGTGCTCAATGCATATGCCAGGGAAGGGGAAAAAAAAAAAATCACACCTTACAAATCACAAAGGATTTTCCATGTGTGAAAGCATACTTACATTAAGAACAACAACATTTTTGTGTTTTTAACTTATCTGCCAAAGCTACAGTCCATATCTTAGATTCTGAGTGAAATACAGCAACAAAAATGTGATTTAAGTGCAGTTCCACTTGCCTTTCATTTTCCTGGTCGCTTGCTAATTATATTCCCTGCAGAGAACTGTGACTTGGCAGAAGTGGATATTCCACTTTAAGTCACTTCTTGAAGCCTTCCAATAGGGAACGTATCCATACATAAGTACTTGAAGGAAAGGGCATATTTATACACATTTATCTTTTATAAAGTATAAGACTAATACCTAAAATGTGCCTTACTACTTAGGAAAACATGTTTGAACCACAAGCAGTTATAAATGAAGCCATTGTACAAGCACACTTGAAATTAAAGCATACAGCACACTTCAAAGGAATTCAAGGCTGTACATACGATCTGTGCTCTTGTTCGCTAACAACTCAGAGGTTTCCGATTTCACCTTGCAACAGGCAGTAAAAATGCAGAAATGAAGACTTACAGTTCTGGTGTAAAGAACTGCAGTGAGAGCTGAAAACCCAGCAAGGTGGGGTCTTTTTAACTAGAAAAACCAGCTAGCCCAAAGTAAACTGTAGCAGGCCCAGAAAGAACATAAGCCACCAGGAACTAAGCAGCAGCAGGCAGAAAACCAAAATAGTGGGAGCACCAAGTGAGCCAGGCAAGTCTCAAACCCAGAGTTAGAGACCTGGTGACTTTCAGTGCCTCTTAACCTGCTACGTTACCATGGCATAAAACATAAGCTGTGACTACTAAGTATGTGCTTAACTTATCCCCACTGCCAAATAAGATGTCAGCTGGCAGGAGCCACTGCCTTGGCTCAGGTGTGCTTGAGTCCCTTCAGAAGAGGGGTAGAGCAGCATTTGAAAAACCCGACACTTGTTTCCATCTGCTCAGCATACTCTGTGTCCCTCCTGCCTTCTCTTCTGCTTGGTCCATCCATGCTGTGCCACAGGGAGCCAAGGAGAGCCGAGCAGCCATGGTGCTGTGCTCTGCTGAGATGACAGTGCTGTGTTTGCCTTGGGGTTTCCGGGTATAGTTCAGTGTGTTTCCTCCCTCTTACAGGAGAGATTCACACAGCAAAGAACAGAAGAAAGAAAAAGGAATATCCTGACTGGGCCAACCCTGAATGACTGTCAGGTTCCAGCTGAGGTCCCTCCTGAAAGAAGGTGACTCTGCTCCCAAGTGACTTAAATTTAAGTTGTAACTGAGCATTCAGTCTACCCCGATGTGTAACTACTGTTATCTAAGAAAAAAAGACATTAAAAAAATCAGAACAGGTAGTCTGGATGCCATTTTTAAATGGTACCTTAGAAAAATAAATTAAACTTGATTTTCTGTGGAACAATACGCTAGCAATTTGTTTCTTCCCACTGCAATTCAAACGTTTACCAATTGTGGCTAACATACTTTTAGATGAATAGAGATTTTTTTATTTTAAAGAGAAACACAAATAAGGGAGGGTGATTTAACCAAACTTTCTCAACAACAGCACCTGTTTCACTATGGTTCCCATTTCTCTCTTTTCCTTTTTAACTGCCCCTCCTCTCCAGGTCTCTGCTTTAATCCTCCAGCACAGACAGTCAGCAGTTCCCTTTGGAGTCTGTACCAAGACTGTTCAAGCTATAACAGGCTAAATGTTTTCATCAAGGTTTGTTTTCAAAGCATGGCAAAGCCTTTCTTTGGGAAGCCCATAGCAAGGTCAAGGCAATAATTAACAGGACAAGCGTGAAATCAAGGCCACACCAAAACAACACTGGTGCAAAGACATCTAACGATGTCCAACACCGCTGCTCCGACCTCCTGAGCCCTAGACATCAGCCCCTTGAAATGACAGTGAAATACTATAAAGAACAGCATTTCAGATGGAAAATTCTAATGGATTTAGTAACTTCCCGTGTGGATCACATCTTCCCTTCCTCATGCTGAAGATTAGAGACACACGACTGAGGCACATCTTGAAAACAGCGGTATGGGAAATTGGTTAAGTTTCTGTGAAACTTTATCTGGTTAGAACACCACCGCACAGCACCACTCTGACCACTTACAGGGCCCTTCCTTCAAAACCACTCTGCAGGCACTATCTGTGTAAGAAAAGGAACAGTTAAAATGCCTTTAAAAGGCTCTAAGGGAACGCACTGTGAGTGTTAAAAAAGCCAACTCTCTCTTTAATGTGGAGAATATCTGCTTTTCAGCTCCAACTCGCTTGCTTGTTTCTGAAATGCTACTGCCAGAGAATATAACAAATTCTTCCCACTCTCTGTTTGTAAAGGTGCAATTAAACGCTGCCACTTTTCCTCTGCCTATAACGTGAACTGTTATCTGGCATAACTATCAGTATGAAGCCATTCCCGTCCATCTGCAGCTGAAGTTTGTCATCACATTAGTACATGAATACCACACAAACCCCAGAATACACATTTTTTAATGCTGAATATTGTCTTTAAAAGTAATATGAGACTCTTGAAGTTTCAGACGTGCAGGGGACAGGCTTGGAAGCAGCCCAGCTTTGTGCACACTAAGATGCAGGGGTTTTGTTCTCAGCACACTACGCTGGAACAGTCCAGGGATGGAGACAAAGACCCTTTTAGAGAGGAGGTGTGTGTTATCTCTGTCTAAGACAAAGAAGTTATTCTTTTATACAACAGATCTGACCACAGCACCTCAAACTGACAGAAAATGCAGCTTCAGACTTACTCCCGTCCCTGTCACATCGGTGTGGACTGGGCTCACCACCCACCACAACAAAGTGCAGCTACAAGTGCACGTCCCTACATAGCTCTGAATGATGCACCAAGACAAAAACAATAACAGACTTGGCACTAGTTCCAGGTCATTTGACAGCAGAGAATTAGACCCGTATCTTGAAATCCTAGAAAGTCATTATTACTACAAAATCACTATTATATGACTGTACTGTATCAACTAATAAATAAAATCTGTCAGCAGGTTCAGAAGAAATTTCCTTCACGGGCTGTTTCTGCTACTGACTCCACGTGCTTTAAGCACTCATGCTGTACTTGGCAGGGAAGTTGAACACTTAGCTTAATTTATGTAAGCAAAATTAAAATAACTACACCACTGAAGTAATTAAAACCGGAAGATAAGGAATGAATTTTAATATTATTAGCAATACCCCTTCCTTCTAATTCTTAATTATATTTGTTTGTATAAAAATATTTGTGTCAGGGTACAGTTTATTAGTTTGCAGTAACACATCTGTAGAGAACTCAGGCAGCGATTAGAGAGATTAGTGTCTAATACTGAAGAGTAACGCACTGCAATCCACACTGCCACCTAAGAAGTGCGACTCAGTCCTCTCTAAATGCTCCCTTGCTACATTTTCCAAGTCTATGGTGAAATACAATTTATGGTTATAAACACAAACACGTTACATATGCATACAAAATTTTTATCAAAGTGAGTTTGCAACCACGCCAGTCACTGAGCCCTAAATGCCTTAGCCCAGACATACATCAACAATACGGTAAATTCAGAACAACTTGAAGACATCAGTTATGAAGATTTCCCAGCTTCTAAAGGCTGAGCTAATAATTACATATGTGAAAATCCACTAAAAATCCACTGAGAAGACCCTGCTTAGAGCAAAACATGACCTATGGAATCTTTACTCCCAGGCTGTCTAGTGAAATAACACCACTTTGCACTCAAGCTCCGGCTCAAGTTTGCCAGCCTGGCAGATAAAAGAAATGCATCTAATGTCAGCTGTTGTCCATCTGAAACAAATACATAAATACAACTTCCAACTCTTTAAAATACTCAGTTCAAGCAGATATTAAAACTACATATCTACTCCCTTACCCACTGCCCAACATACATATTGATATAAATGCTTATTAACATGATAGTAAATATCTAAATTGTTTTCCTCACATTTCTTTGACTATTAAAATTATTATTGTTGAAGTCTTTAATCCAAGGTGTCATGAAGGGCAATATATTTGCACTTGAGCAGAGAAAACAGTTGCACACACATCTCTCTAGACAAACAGGCACCCAGTGCAATCCTCTGTCCTGCTGTAAAGGACGTTACTGCCATTTCTAGCAGCACTGGTACAAATGTGTAAAAATCCAGTTTAACTTTCAAACCACTCAATCAAGTCTACCTTAATCCTCAGATAAGCCTTTGTTTTCTCTAACCTCTTCATTATGAGATTGGAAGCCTGTTTCATATAAGCTTTCAAAACACATTACTAGTAAGTTCACCACTTTCCAGTTACTCTTCCCACCAGCCCATCTGCATAGTTATTTACATGCAATTATCTATTCAGGAAGCACAATTACAAAGGCAGAAACATCTTGTTGCTGTTCTGCTTCTCAATTTCATCTTCACTAATATAGATCTTCTCCACTAATTAATTTCCAAATCTTCCTTTATCCTCAAAATTCACAAGATAGTTTTGATGCTGATGTTTACAGATCTCCACCTACACCAGTAGCTCCCAGCAAGGGAAAGGCCAACCGCATCACTCCAGTGTCCTGGCAGCCTCAACTCACCACAACATGCCCAGTCTCTCATCAGGCAGGGTTACCAAGGAACACTGGGAAAAGATGGAGGTGGCCATCCTAGAGAAAAATTTCCTTTCTGCCTGCTGAAAGGCATGGGGCTGAAATCAGAGCTCCTGGAAAACGGATCCCCTTGTAATGGGGACACCAACCAGACACCTTTGTGGGACACTGGCTGCTGCAGAGAACAATCAGCCTGGATTTTCTCAGCCCACAGTTCTTTGCCGTGCGACACGGCTAACAGCAAACACACTGCTCTTGACCTCCCAGTCCTAAACACCAGCAAGGACTGGTGCCTCTGAGAAAGAATGACTGCCCATAGACTTATCAACTGTCTCAGGACAAAGGAGCACATTTTCATGGCTGCTTTTGCACATTTTTTTAATGATCTGAAAGCTTCCAGCAAGCTTTGCACAACACAAGTGTGAAGGAACACTTGTGTGTGTGATCATTCACTTAAACTGTTTCCATTACTAAAGAGAAGCGTCATAAAAAATCGCCTCAGCTAGCAAGGCAAGGACTTTGTTGTGTAGGAAAGGTTCCACCTCAGAAGATTTCACCACATGTGAACAGCAACAAAATCAATGGTGCTTGTGATCCAGATACTGCTGAAAACCAGCACACTGCTCCTGCTACACTCCAGGGATGAGAGATCAATTCCCAGCCCTGCTACTCACACTGAACAATGCTGCAAAGATAAAACAAGAGCAGGGTGAGAAGGGGGAGGAAGGAGGAAGAGGAAGAGCACACATGAAAGAAGGAAAACCAAACTGATGTTCCCACAATGAGCAATATGCAAAAATTCCCCATCTGACATCTACCGCAAAGGTAAACAGAGCCCTAGCAGAACAACAAACAGAACATCTGAAAAAACACCAAGTTCTCTCTTTGGGTTTCTCACCTATTTCCAGAGTATTTCACATTTCAGCCCATGGTATTTCCAGACATTATTTAGTAAAACCCTGCCAGCCAGCTGCAGACAGATAAAAGCTATTTCCTAAAGGAAAACACCCAATTCAGAGGTACACAAATAACACAATATGAAACCTAGAGGCTTCTTTATCTAAAAAGCAACCAACTGTAAATATTGAATCTTTCAATCAAGTGAGGCACATCAAACATGTAAACAAAGCTATTAATAATTTAAGTGGTTTCTTATTTGGAAGAAGATCATAAACTTAAATGTTACTACGTATTTATACTTTCAATAATCATTTCCTACTTGCGCTTTATGAAGAATATTACCAGACCAACTCCCATTAGCAGGAGCATTCCAGATGCAACAACTCTGACACCAGCACAAACACGAGGGAATACGTATTGTCTGTTATAACAGAACTTTGTAAGAGCATTACATACAATAATGTGGCTTTAATAAGGATTCTCGGTTTCCCCCCTCTCCCCCAGAGATCTCTCCCCAAGGAAACAATTATTCTGGTAGTGACCATTCAGTTCTCTGTAAGAAACAAACCCCGAGTCTCCCGGAAACTAGAGCTGCACCAAAGTCTGTCTTTCCTGACTGGAAGGGCTGTTGCTGTTTGTGGGATTTCCCAAACCTGGGCAAAACTTCTCAAGTAGCTCCAGTTTGCTGAACATCGTGACACAGGCATAAGATGGACAACTGAGCACTCGCTTCCATTTTCTCCTTCCTAATCTAGGTGGTTTACAACAGTTTATTTTGAGCGTTTATTTGATCCAAACCAATTGCAAAAATCAGATATTATTTTAATGTCGATAAATGACAAAGCCAACCCCTTGTCAGAAGGAAATGCTTACAGGTTCTCATGCCATTCCAACCCGCTTCAGCTAACAGCCATTATTTCCACTCCTGAGCTGTGGCGACAGAGCTCCAAGCAGAGTTTGCCCTCCAAACCGACCCCCAACGCACTGCTCCATCTCATTTTTAATCACATCCTGCTGTTCACACCAGAAACAGCCATGCAGCATCACTTCTTACATATAACATTAATATTTACTCGAGTTTTCTTGCAAAACTTATCTAGAAATCAGCCAGCCAACAACTTGTCACGCCTTATGCCTTTTTTTTCCTGACAATCCACAAAGAGCCTGAAATCAGAATAAGGAATAGCGGGACTCCTGCCAGCAGACTTCCTGTGCTCACAGCCTGTAGCATATGGATAAGCTCTTAATACAATGCAGAAAGACAACTTCTTGCGTGTAATCAGCCAGGACGAGCTTCATGTAAAAGTTCAGCATGAGCTTCTAGACTATGAGCAAACTGCCACCAGATACCAGCCTGGGGATTTATAGCTTAGACACCTGACAAGTATAGATTTACACTGCTGAAATTCCCAAACTGGAGATCTCCGTGAGCACTCGCATGCATCAGAAGCAAGAACACAGATGGCAGCACGTGATGTTTGAGAAGGGTCGATCTCCACACATGCTGGAGCCACAGCTGAACGGGCAATAACTAAGACAACGTGATAACAGAACCAACACAGGCCGTGCTCATGGAGGACGCACTATTATTGTAAAGACAGCTCATCACCGAGAAAGATTTTTTACAGTTATTCATTTTCCTGGTAATGATGAGTAGCTAAATCTTTATGTCATATGATCTAATGTTTCTTTAAAGACAGTTTTATCCAGACTTGAGGGAGATTTCTCATTTGCCTCCATTTATGAAGAAGGTTAATTTGCATCTATGATTTGCAGTGTTTACAGCAGAGTGACAAACCTTGACTATACCAGAAAGTGCAGCAGATGCAAAGCAGCCACTGCAGCCTGTAGCAGTGCCTCACCTGCTTTTCTGAGTGCAAAACTGCCTCCCTATAAAGACAAACGCAATATCAGAGATTGAGATTGATCATAATAGCTATCTTTAATGCAAAATGCTAACTGAAACCAGGACACAAAAGAGTGCTCTGTATAGGTACATCAGGTATATAAAAATCAGATCACAGAATGCTGAAATTTCTGACAGAAAATACTGAATTGAGGCAACTATTTCAATGAGGTGCTTGGCAAGCAGACTAAACAAGATATGCAGATGCTTACCAAGTAACATCCATTGACTCACTTGAAAAACTTGTGTAGGCATCCACCAACTTCCATGCTGATCTCCATTCCCAAAGAGCACAACTAGAGCAATACAACATGGAAAACTAACTCAGTGCAAGGACTATGAATGCATTCAGCACACAAAGTCGTTATTGACTAGATCTGTTTGGTAGCCATATAGACATTTACCAGAGACAGAGCAGTAAACAAATTCACAAGGATGTAAGCAGAGCCCAACACAAAGCTGATCTGCTTTATGGGGACTCCTGCAGTTCCAGCTATGCTGGGGGAGAAAGCTATCAGCAAAGCCCCGAGCAGAGAGACAACATATGCTGACGTAAGAGCAGCTTAACCATCCACCCAAGTAACTGGAGAAAGAACAAAAGCCCTCTTTGAAAACCTATATGTGTCTGGGCATGCATCTTGTCCACACTGATACGCGGTGCTTTCAAGGTCTGAGCAAGCCTGCAAGAAGAATCTAGATCTGAAAATAAGTCACAACTCCCTGAGCTTCCCTTGCTCCGTGTGCGTGCAAAGGACACAGGTTTTTAATTTTCATTCTGGACACTGTACAGGACTCCAAGTTTCAAACCCCCCTGTTGCTTTTGTCCTGTTTTTATACTAGTGACTACTCTTTTTGTTCAGAAATTAATTAATGCTTTCTTCCTATCCCTGCAACCCCTTGAAAGCTGACAGCATCCACAGGTTTTACTAGTACACTCTCGATTCTATCATCCAGGTTACTAAGCAACCTGCTAACCAGTTTTGCATCCACTTTACAGCAGTTCTGGCTGTGCTATGTCTCACTTTTTCAGACAAAAATATCACAGGCCACCATATCAAAAGTGCTCCTAAAAGCAACACAGGGAATTTTTCACCTAGTTATCAAGCTTTTCTCATGCTCTTACGGAAGGTACCAGCAATTTCTTCAAGACTAGTTAGCAGTGTCGAATGATGAAGAACTGAGATCTTCCAGTTCCCATCTGGCAAACTCAAAATCAAATCAATAGACCACTCCATTATTCACTCATGAAATAACCCCTCTATTCCAGCCGTGCACATACCAAGCAAGTGGAGACTTACATAATACAGAAAAATTCTTTAGGGCCTAGAAGATGGTCTAGCAGGCATTGCAGCCTGCGTTCCCCTGACTTACTCCCCTCACACTTTCTTTCAGATGCCAGCAGCTAAAACCTCAGCTTAGACCCCTGCAACTGAAAATACTTCTCAAGTTCACAAAAATAAACACTTGCATCTCTTTCTCTTTGGAAATGTACGCTGATTTAGAACGACACCATTTGGCTTGCGATCACAACTTGTAACTGGCAAGAACTCCCACTGTTATTACTTTTTGGGATAACTACTACCCACATAGTGCCAGATGGTTTACCCCACCTCTGCTGAGGAGGTGTAGCAGCACTGCCTGCTGTCAGCACCACATCGCCTCTATTTCATCTTTTAAATCAAGTCATAGAGAATATTACCAGTCTGAGGGGAAAGTGGATGGGCATATGTGCTCCACTATAGCTTTAGCCTTCAAAGAACAATATTCCTGTCTTTAATGGTACCTGTTATGGTAAATCCCCACTCCTGAAGACAGAAACAAGGATGCCTTGATGCACACCCAAATATGAACCAGAGATTGGGGCCAATGGAAAGCTGCTCTAAAAGACTTCAAGCAAACATTGTTCTGACTGTGAAGTTGAGTATCTCATGCTAACAACTGTGTGAAAGAGCAGAAAATTGAGTTGGGGTCCCCTAATCACATTGAAAATTCAATAGCAAAGAATTATTTGAATGAAAGAAAAAAATCCCCATTAAATTAGCAAATGAGAGATTTCTCCCTTCATAAAATATAAACTAGCTATTAAACAAGATAATTTAGAAATGCAAAAGCTGCTAGAAAAGTCAATAAGCATTAGATCCCAACTTAGGCAACTAGAGACAGTACAGATGAAGCAGCACACAGCTCTGTGCACAGAATAACTGCCTGAACCCCTTATCATCTTCAAATATCCTTAAAATCAAAGTGTTCGTCTGCTCATCCCCCCTTTGTCGAAGACCTTCTCCTGCAGCACCAACAAGAGCGAGCAGGCCTGCCCAAGCCTATCACAACTACCCTNTTCATAAAATATAAACTAGCTATTAAACAAGATAATTTAGAAATGCAAAAGCTGCTAGAAAAGTCAATAAGCATTAGATCCCAACTTAGGCAACTAGAGACAGTATAGATGAAGCAGCACACAGCTCTGTGCACAGAATAACTGCCTGAACCCCTTATCATCTTGCAAATATCCTTAAAATCAAACTGTTTGTCCACTCATCTCCCCTTTGCCAAAGACCTTCTCCTGCAGCACTAACAAGAGCAAGCAGGCCTGCCCAAGCCCATCACAACTACCCCCTCAGAGACTGACCTGATCCTGACAGACACACACTGACTGTTAAGAGAGCCTGGACATGAAACTGAAGAGCTGCACAGTAGTGAAGGAGCCCAGGGAAAGAACAAGCTCAGGAGGCTCAGGTCTGAAAGGATGTTGCTAGAGCGTGTCCAGAGGACAGTAGAGAGGCTGGTAGAGGGTCTGGAGAATAAGTCTTATGAGGAACAGCAGAGGAACTTGGATTGTTTAGCCTGGAAGAGGTTGAGGAGAGACCTTGCTGCTTTCTACAACTACCTAAAAGGAGGTTGTAGCAAGGTGGGTGCTGGTCTCTTGGCATAAGCATAGGAGGTGACAGGAAAAGAAGAAACTGTTTCAGGTTGCGCCTGCGCCAGGGGGTGTTTCAATTGGATATTAGGAACAATTTCTTTACCAAAAGAGCAGTGAAGCACTGGCAGAGGCTGCCCAGGGAAGTGGTGGAGTGTCCATCCCTGGCAGGGTTCAGAAAGTATGTAGATGTGGCACTTTGGGACATGGTTGTAGGCACAGTGGTGTTGGTCTGATGGTTGGACTGGACGATCAACTATTCAGCTAAATATCATTAATTATGTATTTATACAAGCTTCACATTTTAACTGTTACGTGATGGAAAGCTGCAAGTGTCAATGATCTCCAAAACCCAAATCGCCTCTTCCAATGACAAAAACAGAAGATGTGGAAAACGGAATGTAAAGGCAAATAACTCATCACAATGGGCATCTCTCTGCTGTCTTATATGCAACCTACCCTAAGAGAAATGATCACAAACTTCCTGATACAAAACCTTGAGGAAAGAGAAGAAGGCTTGCCTTCATCCAATGCATTTGCATACGCTTATGATTCGGCACAGAACAAACGCAGCTTTGAGCTTTCCCTGCTTTGATCAGCATAATAAGGTCACAAACACTCATCAGATGACTTTTCAATAACTTATGTGGAATGGGGCAACATGAATGGAACCGCTATGGTGCAATAAAGGATAATTCATCCATACCAGGATCTTCACTTTGGATATACAGTACTTCATTCTTCCTCATTTAGTACAACCAAACTAATGAGCAACAAGGAGCTCCAAGACCTCGAAATCATGAGCATGAACAATCTCCAACAACATATCACTCCCCAGCCAAACAGAAAGACTAACAGCAACTCCAGCCCTCGCTCCACAGAACTATCAGCCTGCTCTGGAAGATGCTCTCGCAGTCACCAATATGTTCTTTTCATAAGGGACAAATAAATAACAACTACTGGTAACTGAAATGTCAACAGGCATGATTCATCCCCCTGTGTGTTGGTTATGCCAGTCCGAAGGAGAACACCACTCTAGCAGATGACTTCCCATTAGCTCATGCAGCATCATTCCCTCAGCACAAGGGCCCCAGCTCCAGAAGGCAGCGGCATGCGGGGACTCGCCTGCACAGGAACAGTAGCATCAACTCACCGGGATTCTTCATATTCCTCAAGTAACTACATGTGTCTTTGTCAAACTGGCTCTTAAGGATTACTACCAAAGGTTACTTCTTTGGTAAAGCTACGTAATTCTCAGTTTCACAAAGCAACGGGGCTAGTGGGAAGGAAAAGAAACAGGAAAAAAACCCTACTCAAATTTTAAATTCAAAAATCAACATTTTTTGCAAATAAGCCCTCCACTCAGCAAGAAAAAGCTTTACCAAAAACATCATTTAAATGGCTGAGGAAACAAAACTTAGACCTCTGCTTTTTGCAGAACATGTACAAAGCCAACGAGTACGTGTGTTTCATAAACACCACAAATAAATAATGACTTGAAACCCAACAATCACACAACATTGCACAGAACCAAACCTGAGTCAGATAAGAATACTATATTTCTTATGCGACATCATTATTGATTCATGTTCTCTTAAACAGTATTTTTCAAGATGGAGTTTCTCACTCCACAGTATAATTCACTTATTAGGTACAGAAAACTGGACTATACAGGGAGCTCTACAGATTATCCCAAGGTTTCTCTTCCTTATGTTCTGAAACACCACAGTCCTATCCCCACAGCACTCAAACCATACAGAATTGTTCATCAAAATCCAGCAGAGTAACTTCTGCTCCCCCATCAGAATCCCACAGCTAAGTCCACACTAGGACACAGTGAGCTACATTCCTCTCCTGTGTCTCCATCACCTTTGGCACAAAACCAGATCCTTTCACCACAAGCTGCTTCAGCAGAACCTCAACCAGCTCCACAAAACAGGGACTGTCAGAAGGGACAACTTCAAGACTAGTTCAAATAGACTAGACTAGACTTCAAATTCCCAGTTTCTCTCTTCTTAATCTAAGTCCACAAAACAGGCCACTATCTTCTCTAATTAATGTAGGGTTTGTATTTAAAGTAATTACATCTCAAATGAACATAAAATAAACAACTGCATTTTAGCTCCATAAAATAATGGGACTGGAATAATTCTAAGTAACATAACTAGAATTTGTTCTTTAAAGCTCATAAAATCCAGCTGGCAAATAAACCAGAGATGAAGGATCTTGCTCAGTCCCCCTGCTGCAAATATTTGCAGATGCAGTGAGCTTTAAACGCTGATTGATCTCCAGCGAATGCAACAGGCATGCTCTTAACCTTGAAGTTCAAATGAACATCTTATTCCGAGATGAACACTTCCAAGGGCCAGAAACAACCAGCGGGCTCAGCGCTGCTCTCAATGGAGACCATGGTAACCTCCTACAGAACTTTCTGGTAACGTCACTAGCTCCTGTATGACCACGTAGCTTCTGCATGTTTTACAGATGCCAAAAACTGTTCTCAGAGGTTGGTGTACATTCATTATGTTGTACAAGACAACCTGAAATTATAATTCTTGCCATCAGCCTGATCAGTAATCAATGACATCAGTCAGGTTGCACCAGTTCTCTAAAACATCTTCACCTCATCACTAAACTACCCTTAGCACCAGTGGCTCATCTGGGTGTGAAGGGAAGTCGTCTCACCACATCATCCTATTTTAAAGTAAATTCAGACTCATAAGGTTAAAGAGAAAGAACCAACATCCATATTCAAGGCTTTATACTCCAGAAAAGACCAAAATTTGGAAATTCAAAAAAAAATTTTTTAAGCACAACTTTTTTTTACTATTTCACAATAAGGAATTACAGGCGTTCAGAGCCACTCAGCTGATCACGGCTTTAACTGCCTCAATAAAAGGTAAATTTAGATTAAAAATTTTTATTTAAACCAAAAAAACCCCACAGAATTGAGAGGGTTGCAGGTTACTGTTTCTCTTCTAATGTACCAAGGCATCGGTTTAGAATTTTCTGGTTGCCTTCTTATAGTTTTCCTTTTGCTATTTAATAAAAAAAGCAAAATAGACTATTACCAATTTTAACAAGCATTAAAGAAAATATAAGATCCTAGACTAATGGTATTCAAATGTGTCCAAGCCAAACCAAAGGTGGCCTTGTTCTTCTGGAAATACATATATAGATATAGATATATAGAGAGAGAGATAAAATAAGGCCTGCAGAACTTTGAATACAGAGTGCATAATCCTGTACATGATGTACATTGGGGCCTTATACAGTTTGCATTTGTGGACATCAATATTAAGAAATGAGAACGTATATCGATGTATAAGACCATACACGCAGAAAATTAGGCATGCTGGTCTGTAATGCTGCATAAAAGGATGAATCTTTGAAAAATTTACTGCAGACAACAGGCACACTCATGGATTTCTCAACATAAACAGAGACGCCACTTGCATTCTGAAGGTTCAAGTGAAAAAATCTAGCGTACATAACACTTTTTAACATTCCAGGTTAGAAGACATTTCTGCTTAGAATATGTACTTAAATTTTAAAAAGCCACGAGCTCACAGGATCGTGGGAAAACCAATGGAAAAGACAAAGGTAAGAAAAAGACAGGAATCGCTACTAGGCAATCAATATTGATAAGGACTTGATTTTATAAAATTATATTAGTTACCCAGCTTCACCAGATATCCAACCAGTAATCCATGTTGTAATTACAAGTCTAAATATGCACACAAGTGTGCTCCAACATTCCATGACCACAGAGTAGATCCAGGCAGGATCCTCTCCACTCAAATGCGACTGGTGGCAAGGATGGAGCGGGCACAGTCTTCTCTATTTACAATGCACGTCACAAGAGTTACACCAAAAAAGAAGCTCAACTCTAGGGAGCTTGTTTACTGTCCCAGAAGCTCCAGAGCCAGAACAGCCAGAGACCTCAATCGCTTCAAACCCAACCATGGAAGCATCAACACTTATTTTCCTGGTAGTTCATTCACAAAGACCACAAATGGGATATGGCTACAACAATCTGCAACAGATTGTGCTTTCACAACTGGACTGCACATCCACCCTACCTGTTCCAGATGAACACACCTCTACACAAACCATCCATGATCTAAGGGGGTCCATCACCACATCGCAGAGAAGCCCAGTGTGACTGTAACCAGCAAATTATCTTCAGTATGTTCTCACCAAAGGACACTGATTTCACACCTTTTTATTTGTGTTTTTAATTCACAAATTAGGAATAGATGTTTTCAGCTGCAAGGTTTGGTATCTAAGTTTTGAGGATTACATAAGAAAAGCAGACAACACCCAATCTCCAGCATTTTGAAGAAATCGCTTCTGGCTCCAACCTGAGTAACGCTGCGAGCAGGACTTGATGGTCATGCTGTTGTTCTCTACTGCATGTTCAATGTATTTCTTGCTCTTCTCTCAATTTCAACGTTCATTTCCCTTCATCTAGGGTACTGTAGCTATGCTACACTCCCCAGCAGCACTAATTAACCTTCACAATTTAATTTCTCCAGATATTTCGTTTTGCTTGTGCTGTTTTCACCTGCACAAAAGCCCCAAATCCACCTCTATGCATCATTCTCTACACCAGCTCACCGCCTAACACACGCTTCTGAACATCCCAGCACAGATGAGGATGAGAATGTGTCTTTCCTTGCAGAACATCCACCTGAGAAGCTGCCTGCCTCATCATCTCTCATTTCTTTTTCACATTCTAGCCCCCAACAAGCAGCCCACGCCTGTAACAGCAAAGCACCCTGTGTGTCATCAGGCTCTGCGCTCCCCCACTCGCCCCACCGGAGGCAGAGGAGGGTGGGTGGGTTAAGACCCAAGGGAGGCAGGGGAGGATGGTGGGTGGGTTAAGCCCTGGCTCCCAGCCCCACAGGAGGCAGAGGAGGAGGGTGGGTGGGTTAAGCCCCTGGGTTAAGCCCCAGCTCCCAACACCACGGGAGGCAGAGGAGGAGGGTGGGTGGGTTCACCCCCTGCTCACACCCCTAGAAACTGAGAGGAGCGGGTGGGTTAACCCTCAGCCCCACAGGAGGGTGGGCAGATCAGCCTCCAGCTCCCTGGACACTGGATGGGCTCAGGTACCCGCTACCCGAACACAGCCCTGATAATACGAGTCCATTCTGCAAGAAAACCCCTTCCCACCGCCACCCTCTCAGGGATGGACCCCAATTCGTGCACAAAATCTTCATCACTCACCTTTCGAGGCTGCACCCCCCCTAAACCCAGCTATTTCTGACCGAGAGGCTGGAGCGGTACCTGCAGCCCCACCTCGCTGGGCACGGCGAGGCCCCGCTGCCACCCCAAGTGCGGGGAAGGAACCGCAGCCCCAACGAGCCCTGAGGCGGCTCCCCCGGGGGCTGCGGCTGCCCCCGAGGCGGCTCCCCCCGAGCAGGCACCGCACACACCGCGCCGGGCGTCGCCCCTTCTCCATCAGACACCCCCCGCATCGCCCCNTTATAAAATTATATTAGTTACCCAGCTTCACCAGATATCCAACCAGTAATCCATGTTGTAATTACAAGTCTAAATATGCACACAAGTGTGCTCCAACATTCCATGACCACAGAGTAGATCCAGGCAGGATCCTCTCCACTCAAATGCGACTGGTGGCAAGGATGGAGCGGGCACAGTCTTCTCTATTTACAATGCACGTCACAAGAGTTACACCAAAAAAGAAGCTCAACTCTAGGGAGCTTGTTTACTGTCCCAGAAGCTCCAGAGCCAGAACAGCCAGAGACCTCAATCGCTTCAAACCCAACCATGGAAGCATCAACACTTATTTTCCTGGTAGTTCATTCACAAAGACCACAAATGGGATATGGCTACAACAAGCTGCAACAGATTGTGCTTTCACAACTGGACTGCACATCCACCCTACCTGTTCCAGATGAACACACCTCTACACAAACCATCCATGATCTAAGGGGGTCCATCACCACATCGGAAGAGAGCCCAGTGTGACTGTAACCAGTAAATTATCTTCAGTATGTTCTCACCAAAGGACACTGATTTCACACCTTTTTATTTGCGTTTTTCATTCACGGATTAGGAATAGATGTTTTCAGCTGCAAGGTTTGGTATCTAAGTTTTGAGGATTACATAAGAAAAGCAGACAACACCCAATCTCCAGCATTTTGAAGAAATCGCTTCTGGCTCCAACCTGAGTAACGCTGCGAGCAGGACTTGATGGTCATGCTGTTGTTCTCTACTGCATGTTCAATGTATTTCTTGCTCTTCTCTCAATTTCAACGTTCATTTCCCTTCATCTAGGGTACTGTAGCTATGCTACACTCCCCAGCAGCACTAATTAACCTTCACAATTTAATTTCTCCAGATATTTTGGTTTGCTTGTGCTGTTTTCACCTGCACAAAAGCCCCAAATCCACCTCTATGCATCATTCTCTACACCAGCTCACCGCCTAACACACGCTTCTGAACATCCCAGCACAGATGAGGATGAGAATGTGTCTTTCCTTGCAGAACATCCACCTGAGAAGCTGCCTGCCTCATCATCTCTCATTTCTTTTTCACATTCTAGCCCCCAACAAGCAGCCCACGCCTGTAACAGCAAAGCACCCTGTGTGTCATCAGGCTCTGCGCTCCCCCACTCGCCCCACCGGAGGCAGAGGAGGGTGGGTGGGTTAAGACCCAAGGGAGGCAGGGGAGGATGGTGGGTGGGTTAAGCCCTGGCTCCCAGCCCCACAGGGGGCAGAGGAGGAGGGTGGGTGGGTTAAGCCCCTGGGTTAAGCCCCAGCTCCCAACACCACGGGAGGCAGAGGAGGAGGGTGGGTGGGTTCACCCCCTGCTCACACCCCTAGAAACTGAGAGGAGCGGGTGGGTTAACCCTCAGCCCCACAGGAGGGTGGGCAGATCAGCCCCCAGCTCCGTGGACACTGGATGGGCTCAGGTACCCGCTACCCGAACACAGCCCTGATAATACGAGTCCATTCTGCAAGAAAACCCCTTCCCACCGCCACCCTCTCAGGGATGGACCCCAATTCGTGCACAAAATCTTCATCACTCACCTTTCGAGGCTGCACCCCCCCACCCCAGAACCAGCTATTTCTGACCGAGAGGCTGGAGCGGTACCTGCAGCCCCACCTCGCTGGGCACGGTGAGGCCCCGCTGCCACCCCAAGTGCGGGGAAGGAACCGCAGCCCCAACGAGCCCTGAGGCGGCTCCCCCGGGGGCTGCGGCTGCCCCCGAGGCGGCTCCCCCCGAGCAGGCACCGCACACACCGCGCCGGGCGTCGCCCCTTCTCCATCAGACACCCCCCGCATCGCCCCCAGACCTGTCGCCGCGGGGGGGGGACACGCAAACACAGCCCCCCCGACACACCCCGCACCCCAATACCACCGCACACACACAGAGACCCCTCACACCCCCAGACCCCACGCATACCCCCCCAGCCCCAGACCCCTGGCACCCCCCACACACACAGACCCCTGGCACCCCACACATCCCCTGGCACCCCACACAAACACGCCTTCCTCCCCCACCACGCACACCCTCCTCACACACAGAGACCCCATAGACGCCCCCACCCCACGCAGACCCCTCACAACACGCACCCCACACCCAAACAGCACAGACCCCTCACACCCCACACACACCTCCTCCTCCTCCCCAGACACCCCCCAGCCTCCACACACCGACCCCTCCCCACACTCACACGTCCCCCCCACGTACACAAACCCCGTCACAGCCCCCCCAAACCCGCACATACCCACACAGACCCCCCCTCACACGCTATATCCTTCAGCCCTCACCCCACACTCTGCCCCC
>WAAB01011550.1:5020-18105 GCA_013389865.1 Piaya cayana | reverse complement strand
TGGGCTTTGAGGTCCCTTCCACCCCAAACCATCCCATGATTCTAAGATTCTCAAAGTCCACATTGCGACTGGCCATCCCATCAGCTCTGCTGAACCGTCTGCTGTCAATGAGATACAACAGGGGTAGAAGCTGGGTTTTCTCATCAAACTAAAAACTGATGTTAGTTTTGCACAAAGCAGCAGTTTATATGCTTATTTCCCTTTAAGAAAACTAACATTTAAGTCTCAATCAACTAAGCAATCTTTTGAGTCCAGTATAAAGTGTTCCCTTTAATTAAATTAATTAGAAGTATCAACACTCCCTTGGGACGGACGCCTTGTTAAACCTCTGGGTGCAGGTCGCTCGCCTCCATCTAACCCAGGCTGGGTAAGAGCTTTACGTCAACATCTGCCCACAGTGCCAAATTAATGACCAAATAAATGAAGCAACAGGGTAATCTTCAGGTGTGAGTCAAGAAAATTACCTGCACAAAAAATAAACTGAGATAGAAGGAACCTTGGAAGCGCCAGGAGAAACTGGAGGTCGCTCTGTGCTGGGTTTGATGTGTATTTGTTAGCAGAGCTGGTAAAACAGAAGCCAAGCTCTGAAATTAAGCTTGGATCAGAGCAAGGGAGCGTATGGCACCTGCATCATCTGTCCCTTCGGTCCTTTCCTAGGAGAGTGCGTCACACAAACCAGTGCAACAAGCGCTTTAAAATAAAAACCAAACCCTCACAGGAGGGAAAGCTTCCAGCAATATTTTCATCTCAATCTGTAGCCTCCTGGCTCTCCCATTACTTCCAGAAGTGCTTCCTTTAATTGCTTATCTTCTGGTGCCCTTTAGTCTTTTTAAACCACGTCTATTAGAGGGGAACACAGAGTCAGAACAATTCCCATTTTCTTCTTCAGCAACTTATTAGCACAGCAAAGCCCTGACTGTGCGCAGTTACGGACCAAGGAGGAATAATAGTTCCACCTACAAGAAAATATTCTCAGAACTGATGTCAACATGTACCCGTATCATTCCTGGGAAAACAGATTTCAAGACACGGGTTTGAAGCGAGGGAGGATTTGACAGTTCCAGTACGGAGCTGAGAAGCCAAAGGGAATGAGACAACAGCAAAAGACCATCTTCCAGAGGGGAAGAGAGGAGCCGTGGTGTAAGTTTTCGTTCACTTGTTTCTGTCAAATACCCTGTAACTCTTAGCAGTGATGGGATAAATGATATTTAGTGAAACTGCTAACACCGTTTCATGCATTGCATTAACCCTAGCAGCGCTCAGAGAACGTGCCAGGTTCCTTCCCAGCAGAGCGTCTCCTGTACGACTCACCCTATAAATCAGTACAGATTTTCTAATTGCTTGCCTACACCAAAATCCAAAGCACTGCACGAGGTCACGGGTCTGAGCAGGTATTTGTTAACCGAACAGCAGCACTGACCGACGGGAAACAGCACAGGAACTTTTTGGAGATGGAGCAGCACTGAAACGCTTCCTTCCCTGCATTTCTGGTAGTTAGTTTATGATATTGAACCCTCTGGGTTCTCCCACTGTCTGCAGTGGAGACAGACCTGACCTGCAGTGACTGGTTCAGATGGAGCTGATGATCTCAACTAAGATCTAACAAGCATCCAGGCCCACAGAGTTTCAAGATCCCTCAGCTTCCACCAAAACAAGACACAGTGACAGGAACTGCCACGTTTTGCAGAAGTGATTTTCTCAGCAGAGGATATGGAAGCACCTCCTGACCAAAAACCACTTCAGGTCAAACTACCACAAAGAGTGAGGAGGACGTCTGCATCCAGAACCCAGACACAGTAGCTGCGGAACTTTGAGTGAGAATATTTCAAAAGCATTATTCCTGTCTCCAGTAGGATCTTCCAACTCCGATACATCATCCCAAGAGGGCATCATTATCACGAACCACAGCAAAGTTCCAAATCCTTTTTTTCATGACATTCCTGAAGTGTTTGCTCCACCCTGATTCATGTTAGGAAACTGATAAGACAGCTGTGAAAATACACCATGGAAAGCACGGTCATATTACAAATCAGCTGGAAGAATTTGCACTTTTTTTGTCTCCCAAAGGAATAAAGATTGTTGTTTATTCCACTTTTCAAAAGGCAGAGGAACCGGCATGTAACCTTCTCTTCATTAACCCAACGGGTATCGTTAAGTAGGTGTGTACTGACACAACAGTTTGCCTTGCAATAGCCCCAAAGCAGCTGCCTCCAAACCATGTGTGGGCTACTCTCAAGATTTTCTTAATATGAAAGGGTGTGTGGGTCTTTCCTTTCATGAAAATACTCAGTTTCCAGTGTTCCTCAGCAGTCCCTGCTGTAAGCATCACTGCGTTTATCATTTGGCAGCTTCCCCTCACCAAGTGATGGCTACAAAATCTGCAAAGCTTGTGTTCTCGCCCCACTGCGACACCGATAACACTTCATGGCCATTTTTCTTCAGATTAATGTATCATAAAGGCAAGAACGTGACCAAGATGCAGCTTGCTCGGCCTGTTACGCTGCGCTCTGTTTGCACACCCTTCCCACGGCCCTTCCCAACTGCTCTGCTATTTTACTGGAACTCGCTTTTGTGAAGCGCTGTTGTGTGCCACCGAGCTGTTGTTGGTTTACACCCTCGAGACACCTGCAGTTCAGCGGCAGATCCCTCTGCTAGAGATGTTAGCACTGTGCGGTGCAGCACAGGAATCCAAACCTTCAAGACAAATGACACTATAGACACACTTGAGCTGAATTTACAAAGTGAAAAATGACGCTTTGGTGCTGCAATTCCCTTACTTGAGTTGATCCCAGCCGTCTTCTGGCAGTTGCCATCCCAGCCCTTGCCTTTCTCTCCTCTTGCTTTTCTCTCTGATATTTAACTGCAGCCCACACACCAACCTCATTTCTCCTCTTGCTCCAGATGTGGTGCCTGCAGCCTAGACCCGCAACAGAGTTTGGTGTTGGACTCACAGCTTAACCAAGCGACCCTGGAGAGCTGCAGATTGTTCCTGCCACCTCCAGACTCACTGTGTACAACGGATCCCAGGAATATCTCCAATTTACCTGTATTAAAATGTATCCTGGGGTCAGCAGGATGGGAGAGGCTTTGTGCCACAGCTTTCACTACTTTTCACTTAGCCAGAAGCAGAGTGAGTAAATGTTCACCTGAAGTTAACGTATCCTTCAGCATGCAAGAAAATACAGACCATAGTTCCTGAATCACTGTGTCGTCTGGCAGAAATCTTGAGAAAAGGGAATTTGAGGGCTGGGTACTGAACTGGAAGAGATGTACTAGAGGTGCTCTGCTGCTTTGTCCCTAGGAAGAGTTTCCATGTACAAATTCCTCTGGGAATACTATTGCTTTCCTCCTCCTGCCATCCTAGCTGCTTTGGAAATGCACAAAGGGCTGTAAGTAAACGGAACCGACAGTGTGGCTGCGTGGCTCGGGCCTCTCTCTGGGTTTATTCCCAGAAAGAGGGCGATTCGATAGAACAAACCACCCTGTGTGCAACCAGCTATCGCCCGAGTGCTGCGGGAGCGGCCGGAGCCTGGTGAAGTCCAAACGCCACCGAGCCCTGCACCTCGTGCCTGCAGCTTCGCCATGGCGTTCTTTCCGTTATGAGGATCTGTTGTGTAACATCAGATGCTTTGCAGTTAATTTTTTTTTAAGGTAAGTCATATTTGAACAGAATCAAAAATAAGCAGGAGCTAAAATATCTGCAGTGCTGGGGCTGTGCCAAACACCCACAGATCCTGTACCCTGTACTCGAGTCTTGTCAAGTTGCTCAGCACATCTTTATTCTAATAATTTACTTTCATTTTATGCCTAGGAGAGAATTGTCCTGATTACTCAAGCAAAGCAAGGAAAGAACAGAAGCCGTGTGGTCAGCCTGGCCACCCCGTGCCGTGTCGGTACTCCAGCCTCCGGAGCGCTAACGGAGCACGACCTCCAGCCTGGCCCAGTGGGAGGTGTCCCTGCCCATGGCAGGGGTGGAACTGGATGAGTTTTAAGGTCCCTTCCAACCGGTCTATGATTCTATGAAATACTTGGGCACATGTGCAACGATACCTCCAGCTCTGGACCCTTCGGCCACAGTGTCTGTTAAATAAGTTATTTGATAACTGAGCAGGGAGACAGCAAGAGGTTAGAGGTTAAGGCATGACTAGTACTGCTGAGGAGGGACAGAGGTTAGTGACCTCCGGCAACACAGCTCAGTCCAAGGTGTCCAACCTACAACCATTTACAGAGTCCTCGGGACCAGAGACCTCTGGGGGTTGCAGAAGATGGATGAAGCAAGTGCTTTTCTTTTAGCTGGACGAGCTCTGCGTATCTACATAGTGTTAAGGGATGTGATAAAATGTTCGTGTCCACACACAGAGGGGAGACAGAGGTGAATTGCCAGGCAGAGAGGGGAGCGGTTTTTTAATGACTTCCAGGAGAGCCATTAAGTCCTTTCTTGGCTGCCTTCGAAGCACGCTGAGAGTTTCAACCATGAAACCTGTGCACAGGAACAGAAAAAAGTGTGAAAAGTCAAAGAGGAAAACGTTCTTGGCACACGCTTTGCACTCTCCACCAGTGAGGACGCAGCACATCAGCAGCAAAGGACTGAGGACGTAGGAATTGTTAATTCTAATAATCCATTTGATGTTTGACCACAGAAATAATATTTATGACACTCAAGAAGCTTTAAGAGAAAGAGAATGAAAGGGGGAAAAAAATCCCAGCATCAGGAAAAACATTTACGAACTGCAATATTTGAGAATGATCTCATGTCAAAAAAAAAAAATTAAGTGCAGCAAAACGTGCAACTGGAAAGGAGAGAAAGAGTGAAATGCCTGAAGATTTAGCATTTGAGGAATATAGGTTTTGCCAAGAATTATTCACATACATCTGCACGATCCCCATCCATCTATTTTTACCTTTTTTGTGGGCCAATAAAGAGAGCTGTGTATTGTCAATCCTAAAAATAAGCATTTAAGCTTAAAAAAAACACATTTATATCACAGCACGGAAAAGAATGACACTTCAAATTAACCTTTTGCAGCTTATGTAGCTTCAGCCTTATTCAACCGAGGGCACAGTGTGAACTTTACCTCTCCCTGGACAGGAGCAGGAGAAAAGGTTGGGTGACCCTAGTCAGGGGCCACCTCAGCCCAACCCTCCTGCTTTTGATTCCTATGAGCTCTTTGCTCAAGGTTTTGCATCCCAGGTCAAGTTGTTCTACCCTGTGGAACACAGTTTTTCAAGAGGTCTCACTATATACGCCCGTGGTCCCTCGGGCTGATGGTGGAATCCTGGCTCTGTTCAAATCAATAGCAAAGCTCCCTCGCCTCCAAAGGACGGTTCCTGCTGTAAATTCCAGTTTTATTTGCAGAACTTGTTCACCTGTTAACTGTTTGCCCCACTGGTGGTTTTTGTTGTCCTGTCCCTGCACACCTAACGGTGGCTCTGCTCTGGTTTTGTAGTTAGCACAGCACGTACCGCCTGCCAGGCAGGGGGCTTGAACAGTATCCTATAAACCATAAAAACCAGTCACAGGAACCCAGAGGTGACAGAGATGACAAGGGAGAAGGTCCAGCACGAGGTCTTTCCGGCGCAGCCGCTGCCTTTGCCACACGATAAAGGCAACACCCTGTACCTGCTCCTCGTCGGGTGCCTCTCAGCCATGCAAACCACGTGTTACTTGTCCTGCTTTCATATCGCCTTTCAATACAGGAAAAATAGTCCCATCATTTGGGACTCTGCTGATGCTGTCGTCCCAAACTCGCCTCGGTCCCAGTCCTGGGGTGTTCCTGGTGTTGCCGGAGCCGTTCTCCAGCGGGGCCACCAGAGCAGCCGTTTACTCAGCCCACGCTAGTTCAACCCAGCTTGTTTATTCAGTTGCTGTTGACATTTCCTATAGTTTGTTTAATTCACGGCGGTGACACCTATAGATGAGAGGGGGGGAAATGAACTGGCTTTTGAAGCTGCCACCGGCCATCAAAGCCAGCCAGTGCTCCCACAGCTGTTCCGTTTGTTTGGAAAACAAGGGATAATTTTAGCAGCGGTGCCTTTTGTTTGCCTTTCTATTTAGAAAACAAGTGCTAAACCTTCTGGGGAATATTCACAAGCTTCCTTGCCATTACCATGAGCCACGCATCAACCTCATCAGCAACAGCAGTACTAAACCCCTTGGTTTGTGGAGCAGCGAGCGGAGCAGGGAGCGTGGCTGAGCTGTCGGACAGTGGATGAGGGTACAAGCTGCCGATCTAAAGAGGTTTTGCCTTTCAACAATTGCATTCACGTGCAGTAAGGGCCGTCCCCTTGTTCCTCGCTTCCAACCAGCCTTCCAGACGCTCATTTTGCCAAGCGTTCCTGACAAATCTATTCAGAACTGTAAAAAAGCCAAAGGTTCCTTACACCGGTCATTGAGCTCTGTCTGCCACGGCGCCACTGAAAACATCGCAGCCCCACTGCTGGCTCCTGACAGCACAGGGCAAACACAACCGCAGGCGAACAGCTTAAACCTACAGAGAAAAGGGAACAGCCAGGAGACACAGTCCTGTGCGCTGCTCCCTCTGCGTTGGGCAGTTGATTCACCTGCTGCAGCCACAGGATCTCCAGAGAAGCGCTGTGAGTGTGTGTTTTATGCCTCGGTGCTAATAACAACCCAATAAATGATGCAAAAGAAAACAGGACTCCCAGCAAAGACAGCACAGGCAAAAGCAACAAATAAAATCAATGGGAACCACCATTCCCTCATTTCCTCCTTGAGCAGCCTGGTCTGGTGTGAGGTGCCCTTGCCCATGGCAGGGGGAGAGCAACTAGATGATCTTGAAGGTCCCTTCCAACCCAAACCATTCTGTGATGCTGTGATTCGATCCTTGGCTTTGCAATTTTAACACCACTGTCATTCTTTTAACATAATTTTCTACAGTTTGGTTTGCTGTTTGGAGAAAACAGGAACATCGAATTCTTTGTCTCCTCCACGCCTCCCCATCAGAAGGAGAATTTGAAGAGGTCAGAAATTTTTGACAGAAGTATTTTTATGAGAAAAATACAATCTCCTTTCATTTCAGCTGCACCTGGAAGAGGAGCGCTCCCAAAAATGTTTCTGGTCTTCTGTCAAGTGAGGTTTCCCTCACACTTCACAGCTATTTTCCAAGTCCTTCCTCTTGGAAGACAGGATAAACGTGAGGGAAACACTGTCAGGCTTTGGAACCCTTTCCAAATGAAAATGACTTCCAGGTTTAAGAGTCACACTTGCAAGACTTACCAGGTGTTAAATGTTTGATGCGCTGGTTTTTGAAGCGACAATATGGCCCTGGGGCTGCTTTTAGGCTATTTCAGTACAAAACTTCCAGCTCCAAAGGTGACTCCAGAGCTCTTCAGGACCAGCAGCCGTGTTCCTAGAATGGAAAGAGAAGAATGAGGGGACATCAGCACCTTCCACTCTTAACCGAGCAGTGGGGCTGAAGGACAGGAGCTGCCCCAGCAGACGGCGATGCAGGTTGTATCACTAGACGACCTTAAAGATCTGTGGTAACACAGATAATGATATCAGAGCCGCTAATGCATGTTTTTTCCCCCTTAATCAAGCACTAAATGCAGAACCTATGTGATTTGTATGATGAATTATGCAGCAATAATATGACCCTGACACAAAAATGGAAATTCAGTGGGCAGCCTGTAAACTAAGTTTTCCTAAAAACCAGCCTTGAATATCTGCCGGGGAAGCAGAATCCTTGGAAAACAATGAATCATTTTTTTTTTCTTTTCTTGACAACCTGAACACAAAAAGGAGCTAACACGGATAGTAGCTACTAGCATGTTTGTCTTACGCTGCTCCCTTTATGTCTGAGAAGAAAAGGGATCTTTTAACAAAACAGCAGATAAATATTTGTCCTGGTCCTTTTTTCCTCCCCTCACTTACATGAAGTGCTCTCGTTTCCAGTCTCGTATTCCCTCTGTGTCTTGGCGTTTGATGCTGTATTTCTCATGCTCAAAATTCATTAAATGAACCTTTTGCCATGAAGAGATTCCCACATAACCTGGAACACGTTCAGATGGCTCGTGGGGGGGTGGCCGTCACATACAGAGAGCAGAGACTGTAAGTACAAATTGGTCAAATGTCTGTGTCTTACCAGGACGGGTTCTACCATCGGAACCACCCTGGGCCGTGTGCTAACTTACGAGCAGATCCATTTTAATCTGATGGCATCATTTACATAATAAATTAGGGACGTATTTTCAGCGGTGGCCACCACCTGGCAAACTCATAACACTCATAAACAAATATTTTAAAATACACTCATAGAGTCATGATTGTACCAGATGTTTGGCTTACTTTGCAAAATGTGGTTCTTGCTATTCAGGGGGAATACAGGCAGAGGAGAGGGAGAAAGCAGCCCTGGCAGATGTGTTCATACAAATATGAGGCCTCACTCCACCTGGAGCAACTTTGAGCTCGGTGCAAACCCAGTGAGAGCATTTCAGCAAACAAAGGCACGAGCTGCTCTGCGCAGGACACCTTTCCACACCCAAACTTGGTTTCTTCATGCATGGTCAGGATGGAATGCAAGAAATATGATCATCTTACATCATTATATGGTATTTCATGTATTATGTGGTGCCTTGTCTTGCCTCTTTTACTCCTTTCCTAGACTGTAAACAAAGCCCGATGTTTAGTCTCGAAATGCAGCACATGCGTAGCTCTAATTTCCTCACAAATGTACGGATTTCGGATGCTGCAGTCATTTGTATCACACAATCATACCGCATCGCATGGGTATCAAACCTTTAGCCTCGCTGCCATCAAGTATTTAAAACACAACTAATAAATGGAGTGAAGACCTTAATTCACTGCTACTCTATCCTGTAAAGCCCACAGATAAATTACGCAGGCAGGATCCCTCCAGAAGCCTGGAAAAGGACAGATTTTCAGTTGGATTGACAGGAACGGTCATTCACAGGCAGTGAGAACTCACTCATGTGTTACACGGACTGCAGATAAATGGGAAATTGTTACCTTCAGAACTGTCAGCTCCTCACCTGACATTTACTACAAAAGATCAAAAAAGGCAGTTACAGCTGACAGCAGGCTGGACGGAAACCCTACGAGGTAGGAAGAGTTAGAATCTGGTTGAGGCTGGGACACGTGCACCTGAATGAGCTAAGGAGGGGCAGATATCTTGTAGATGTTCTCTCGAGCGACAGAGACCGACTTGCACAATCTGGTTGTCCAACAGGTGGATGTGAAGCTCCTTCCCCGGGCAATGAGCATTCGGGGGGAGCAGTAAATGCACGGCACAACCTGATGGAACATTCGGAATAAAAGCACACGGGGCATTTCTAAGTGTCGTCGTTAGTTAATGCTGACAGATGTGACTAATCACAGTCAGTTTAGTGTCGATGTTAAGTTTGCCTTTTTTACAAGGATTGAGTAACGTTAAATATCACTGTGGGCAGGTGTGATTGTTACTTAAAAGAAAGTTGATATCTGAAGGGCCACGTCTACAGCTGGTGTAACAGGTCAGTGCTGCCCGTCTCCGGACAGTGGAGCGATGCCAAAACAAATCACCCAGGAATCTGTCTTACTCTGTACCAATGAATTCTTACAGGCTGTTAAACTCTGTTCCCAGGCTGCCTCTGACCTCTGCGACAAGCAGCACCTACTGGTCCAACCTGCAGTTCGCCCTCCATATGCTCGTCCCTGCTCTCTTCCCAGATAAACTGCGGGGAGGTTAATAGAGACAAAACATAATTTCTCTGCAACAACAAATGCATCGAATAAGCCGTTGCTGCTCGTTTTCTTTGTTCAGAGGACAGAACAAATTGCCACCACAACAGGCCATTAACTACCTCCTTGGAACATCACAGGCTTAATAACCAGAGAGGCAGACACGGGCCTCATGGTTTTCAACATCCCGTGCACTCATGGATTGCACACGGAATGAGGAGGAATGTGATTCTCCATAGGAAAGGAGGTCGTAAAAAGCACGCGATTAACTTTCTAGTAGATATTTAGGAGCTCAAGACAAGACTCTAGCAGACTGCAAACACTCAGGATAGCACAGAAGAGAGAACACGTTCTGTCCTCCCTTTCTTGTAGCCCTTTTCAGCCCTGGAAGCTGCTCTAAGGTCTCCCTGGATCCTTCTCTTCTCCAGGCTGAACAACCTCAACTCTCTCAGCCTGGCCTCATACAGGAGGCTCTTCAGCCCTCAGATCATCTTTCTAGCCCTCCTCTGGACCCGTCCCAGCAGCTCCATCTCCTTCTTATGCTGAGAATTCCAGATCTGGCCTCAGTTATCCAGGTGAGGTCTCACAAGACAGAAATAGAGGGGCAGAACCCCCTCCCTCTCCGCTGGCCGCGCTTCTCTCGATGCAGCCCTGACAGACCGAAGGCGTGAAAGGCAACTAGAAATACANAGCTTAAATGGGAGGGGTTGTGTGCTTGGAGTTAATCCCTGTATAAACTCTTTCCTTTTGCTCCAACCCAGGTGGCTGTTCTGGCAGCGTGGACTGTGCCGCTGTTTGTCTGTCAGGGGCACCTGACTGGCAACCTTGGGTGAGATGTGAGTTCAATATAAATATTTAACACAACTTTACATTTTAAATTCATCGTCCATGAATGGATGATTCGTAACGGTTTCGTAACCATTTCGTAAGTTTTATTAATCCCCATCCCCCTCCATGAGGCAGGTTATGATCAAAAGCCCTCTGAAGTACAGGGAAGATGGAGCTACAAAAGGAACCAGTATCAGAGCAGGAACTAGAGAAAAAAAAAACAAAAACCACTTTCAAAAAGCATTTCAGCACCTGCGTTTGGGGAGGCTTGTCCTGAACCACAACAACTGATCAGCTGCAGACCTGGGAAGCTACGGATGCGTCTCTGTTCACACGGCACAGATGGCATCACTTTAATTACTCTTCAGCATCATGTGTTGAATAGAACATTTTCTTTCTTTTTTTTTTTAAATAAATGGACTGTTGTCTCTGCCTTCCCATGAATCTTCCCGCATTGAACATTCAAGTGAGGGAAGGCAGAGGGGGAGGAAAAATCCCCACAAAACAGGGATTTTTCTGTCGTCCTCCACAGGAGTGATTTCACACCGAAAAGACAAAAGTTGACAGAATGAACATAGGATCAAAACCATGGGCATGATTAAACAGCATCGTCTGCATTTCCTAGTTACAGGAGCACAGGAGCAGGTTGCTTGGTAACACAGCCTGGCAGCTCCAGCCACGCTCCGCTCGGAAACCAGCCATAAAAGGAACTCCCATGCCATTGCAGCGTTGCCATGGCGACGCACACAAGTGATGGATCCCAAGTTAGAGACACACCTTAAGCAAGGATATGTTTCCTCTCATTTTAAACACTTCCCAACCCATAAATACACGGAGCCTGCAATTAGAAAGAGCTCCCGGCAAGGCTACTGATGAGGCTTTTTGTTAGTGTTCACATCATTCGAGATTTTGTCCATGTAGCAAAGCCCCTTGGCAGGGGAAAATCACCCAACCCATGATGTCTGCGGCGCTGGGTGGCGAGTGGCTTGTTAACCAGCCAGGTACGAGGCACAGCAGACGGGCGTCTGCACCCTTAGTGAGCACCGAGGGGCAGAAAGGAGTGTGGCTGCCTGGCCGAAGAGAGCTGTGGTGCAGCTGCCGAGGGCCCACGTGTCCGTGGGGCTGAGCTTTGGGGGCACCGGCTGTGGGCAGGGATGCTGCAGGTTCTCCCGTGCCACCGCGGGGCAGCCGGGCTCTGGCCTCGGGTACCGACCCCCTGAGCGAGGCACCTGCTGCCCACATAGTCTGGGGTTTAACACACGATTTAACTGGCTGAGTAGGGACAAGTTGCAGCTCTCCAGGACCACTGAGTGACCCAGGACAGGTGACACGGCGACAGCCGCATTCCAGACACCCACTTTTGATGTGGTAGAACCCACCCTCATGCCGTTGTCAGCAGCTGTAACCCAGCTCTATCAAACCACCTAACAGAGAAGGCTAAGAACCTGCCCTGTCCTAACTGAACACCCTGCTAGACAGTGGATTTCACCACATGGAAGAATAAGTTTGTTGACTCCTGGAAGCAAGTTTTCCCCTTGAAGCCAAGGAGCTGTTTGGGTTTGCAGGGTGTCAGCCTCAAGCCCAGGTGTGACACCTGTACTGCTCGCAGCTGCTGTTCACCACCTCCTTTCTGCAGTGGTTGCACCACTAAACCATCACATACCTTGACTGGGAACTTCACTTTTCAAAGCCAATCAGTGCCGGCTTGTAACGATGTCAAGTCCGCATTCATCTCGCTGGTGGTAGCCAGATCCTCAGGCAAAGAGCGAGCGCAAGCGATGAGTTTGGACACCGAGCTTCTCTCTCTGGCGCTGCCACATGCCAATCACTGTCAGCTGAGGACGAGCAGGGTAACAGAAGCTGAGTTCTTTTTTTCCTGAAATTGTCTAAAATGGTCCCACGAACCAAAATTATAAGATAATTATATTCTGCCTCGAGCTGAACAAAAAAGGTTATTCACTACAGAGCCCTAGCAACCACCTTAGCCTTAAAGCAAGCAGCCTGCAAAGCAGTAATGAAATGACACACAACTGCTAATTTCATCTCTCTTTTTCAGAAGTCGGTAATAACAACCACTAATTCCTTACAAAGCATCCATTCTTGTTCCCTAATTCCCACCTAGGGATATTAAAAGGCTTAACCATTCCCTAGCTGTATCTTTTAGGAAGATAATGTTCGCTTTATTCCTCAAGCAAAAACACACAAATCTTTTTTTGGTGAAATAATCAGATTTACAGAGGTTCTGTAAAAGCGCTTAAGTGAGTCCAAAGCTCTTCACAGGACCCGTGATGGTGTCTGAACGTGCTGATTCATTTCTTCCGTGGCCCAACGTGAGGCGAGTTCGACGGCCTCAGCCCAGTGCTTCATATCAGAAAGTCACCTTGCACAGTCTTAAGAGAATGAGACCTGCACAAACCCAGACAAAGCTGTGCAGGTTTGGGCTTTGATGAGCTGAAAACATACAATTTCACCGTCACCGTCTGTGAGCCTTTCAAGAGGACACGTATTTATTACCACGTAGATAGGGATCTGAAAATAATAGCAAAGGCAGGATTAG
>WAAB01011549.1:20285-70813 GCA_013389865.1 Piaya cayana | reverse complement strand
CCTCCCTCTCTTTTCCCTCTCCCCTCCCTCTCTTTTCCCTCTCCCCTCCCTCTCTTTTCCCTCTCCCCTCCCTCTCTTTTCCCTCTCTCCTCCCTCTCTTTTCCCTCTCTCCTCCCTCTCTTTTCCCTCTCTCCTCCCTCTCTCTCTCCTCTCCCCCCTTCCCTCCCTCCCAGTCCCATCCTCTCCCCACAGAGCCAGCGCAGCGCAGCCCGCTGGATGCAGGGCAAGGAGGGAGGTCGAAGCAACCCCCTGCCTGATACCAGCAGCCGGTGCTTGTGCAGAAAGTGGAATATTTTTTCATCTAAGTAGAGTTAGGTTTCACCTAAGTAGTGGTGTTCTTCGAACGTGAGACACAATGTGGTGTCGATCGCACTTTTTCTTTTAAAATGTTTTTTTCCAGACACTTTGGAGATGATAATGATGGTAACATCTTGGGTTCAGTGTGATCCTTGCTGAACAGATGTGTCTTCATCTGTAATAGCCTCTGTTTGCAGTATTTTCTGTCTTAAAGACAAGGTCAGGCAGAGCTGGAGCTGACTATGTAATAGAAAGAGTTTTAACTGTCGCGAAGCTTCGTAATAACATTAAAATTGATCCTTGGAAATGAACAGAGTGACATTTCTGAGAAAATTTATAGACACGCATCTAAGTGGGAAGTATATTCTGTCCCAGCTCTTGCCTGGCTGCACATGACGGATGGAGATCGCTCCCTTGTGTTGACTAGCCCTGATAAAGCGCGCTTGCTTCCCGGCACTCTGAAACAAGTCTTAAGAGTTTCATTTGCTGTAGCTTTCATGCCTGCCCCGCTCTCCGGACAAAACCTTTGTCATGCAGGTGCTTGTTTGGCTGCCGGGTGTCCCGGTGGGATGGGATGCGGTCTTCGGAAAAGCCGAAGGGGTCTGGGATGGAAGCCGAGTATTTGCAGACGTGTCCTGGGTTGATCTTGCTGTTGTGTGGTTGGTTTGATGAACTGCAGGTCTCCCTGACTTAGTCCCAGATCCCTATTACATCCAGGCGTCCACGTATGTCCAGAGGATGTCCATGTATAACTTGAGATGTGCTGCCGAGGAGAACTGCCTGGCAAGGTAGGCATCGCCCTGGCTTTTGCCTGTTGGCTGTGGGTTCATACACTCCTGCACCCATCACAGAGGACTCAACACGGTGAAGAGTGGAGAAAAGTGAGGCTGGAGACCCCCAGGGGCCCCAGCCCAGTTCGTAGCCTTCTCCTATGCGTGTGGCAGCAGGTAGCGTTGGGCTCATTAGAAAACAATATTGCTGTATTAGAGAGACAAACCATACGTGCTCCTAAGAACCTACGTTTTGTGAGAAGTTTCATTGCACGTTCTACTATCAGACCTATTTAAACATATCTGAATTTTGCAAAATGGAGGCACCTGAAAGAACCACTTGAGTCTGTCTCCTCAGATCCAGCCAGATTATATTCTGTTTCATTTGAAAAAAACAAAAAAAAGAACCAAAACCCAAACCCTATTGTTAGCACAAGTTACCACTAAAATTATAACATGCAAATTGTTTCTGGGCCTGTGCCTTGTAGTGTCTCATCAGACTAAAATCTCCCTGAAAAGTGTTTGAAAGTCTTTTAACGGGTTGAAATAAAGCCTTTGCTATGAAGTTAGGTCCTGCCCAGCTGGCAGAGAGGGATTTTTCCTGTTTTGTTTGGAACGAAGTCAACATAGCTGTTTTTAACCATTTTAACTTGCTTGATACCTTATCATGCAAAACAGATTTATTTATTTACCACCATCATTAATTGAAGTCAGACTTTCCAGGGTTATGCTCTTTCTTCACTTGCTGTAAAAAGAAAACATGGCAGTACTTTTTATGCTAACTTTACAGTGAAGACTAATGGAAATGTTCTTACTGGCATAGTGTTGATTAAAATGTTCCAGTATTTGAAAGGCTGTAGATAACAGCTATATGAAAAAAAGAAAACACAGCCTGAGGCATCTATTTATTCTTTTTTCAACAGAAACAAACATCTGTTGTGTGATCTTACGTACAGAGTAAGTTATTTTGGTTGACAGCAACTAGTGTAATTGTATTTTTGGTACCAGTCTAATTCTACAGCTAAGCTGTGATGTGTTTCAGAGACAGAGGCAGAAAGTCAGGGGTCAAACTTCTGTTTATGTTATTAGAGGCAGATTGGAATCTTACTCAGGTCTTGGTGTGACACCAGGCACTTCTGAGCATGACATGTGGAGTTCTTGTGCTCCTCTAATGAATGAGCTTTAAGATCCGTGCTGTCAGTTGCTTCTGAGACAATGTGTTTTTTTTTTTAATGTATTTCATGCATGTACTTATGGCTTTTTTGCATTATTACAGTTCAGCTTACCGAGCAGATGTTCGAGACTATGACAATCGGGTGCTCCTGAGATTCCCCCAAAGAGTGAAAAATCAAGGCACGTCGGATTTTCTGCCCAGCAGACCCCGTTACTCATGGGAGTGGCACAGCTGTCACCAGTGAGTGAAGTGCTCAGTGTGGTACCTTCTAATTACCTTTTTCACTAAGAAATTGTCACTTATCAGGTGATATTTTCTAAAACTGCATTGAAGCAGGGAGAACCCATGGGGGAACTGTGCTTTGAATAATTTTATGGTAGTGGTAATTGCTCTTTATATTGCTACAAAAAACCAAATGAATATGAAGCTTATCTATAAATATAAAACTCTTGGGAGTCGCAAATACAAGTCTCAGATAGTTTTGACAGTGACACTTTCTCCCTTTATTTTATGTAGGTTATAGTCCAGTTACATTTTAGTGGAAACCATAAGTGAAAGTCCCAATCATGTTAAATTAACTGTGAAAAGCCTAAAAATGTACGTTTACTAGTACATTCTCTATATACATTATTGTAAACATTGACCCGTACTTCCTGTCCTGAATTTCCTGGGTTAGCTCTTGACAAGGAATAGTCCGATCAATGTGGAAAAGGGAAGATATTGAGTTGACTGATCCTATTATCAACATCCTTATCATATAGTGATACTTCCACATAGCAGTATTGCTTTAGAAATAGCCAAACTGCTGGAAACATGGCAAGGCAAATGTTCTACGTTTTCAAGATTTTGGGAGCAGGTAAGAATGAAAACTTGTACCTTTTCAGAGAATTCACATGCCTCAATTTGCAAGTCTGTTCCAGCTGTAAAATACTAGAAACCTTACCTTCCTTCCACCTTACTTAAAATACAGCCCTGCTGTTATGGGTACATAAGTGATAACTTAATATTATTCTATTAAAAATAATGTGAAGTGGAATGGTTGGACTTGATGATCTGGTGGGTCTCTTCCAACCTGGTTATTGTATGATTCTATGATTCTGTGATTCTAAGTGTAGGTTTGATATAAAGGCCCTTGGAGTCAATGGAATATTTCTCTCTAGCTTTAAGCTTTCAATTAAAAATAAGTATAATTAAACAAATGTTTTAAAAAAGACTGATATGACTAGTTTGTTAATCTGGTAAGGATTAAAATGCTGAAACAAAATCAAAACTAACACAGAAAGCCTCTGTAAGTGCTTTAGTTAATCCCCACTTCTGAAAAAAACCCCATCACCACCACTAAAAAACCCCAGCCCTGCTGCTCACAAAATTAGTAAGTGGATGGAATGGATAGAAAGCAACTGAAATTTTCCATTTGTAGAAGAGCCCTTTCTTTCTCTACCATGATAGCCCAGCTGTTGTTATCCAGATGCAAAGCATCTCTGACGTTGATTCAGTTCTTGGACAGAAAATACGTTGCCTACAAAAAAATGCATTTCTCATGATCATTTCCATGACAGTGAAACAAGCTCATTTGGAAATGAACTACAACTGCCAATTAGTTTGGCCAGCCATCAGGCTTAAGTGTTAGTCATCATCATCTGTGGAGCAGTTTTACTGTTCTTGACATGCATGCTTGTGGGACTTGTGTGCTCCTCTTTGTTTCCACAGTATGTTTAAGTTCTGTTTAATTATATCTTTTTCATACATTTCTTGAGCCAAAAGCATTCATAAGTAACAGCAGCCAAACCCTGCACAAGGTGCAGGGATGTAGTACAAATGTAGTCTTCCACGTTTGGAAAAAAACGAAATTAAAGGAATAACAGGTGTTCAAGTCCACAGCTAAGGTAGAACTCACCTTGTGTGACTGCAAGAAAAATGCATCATTGTGCACAGATCAAAGGCAAACACACTTTTTTAAAGGGACTGTATTAAGTACAGGCTACAAAAAGTTGACATGAGACTGTACCTGCGTTGCCCATACATACACGGAAGCTGATTTTTTTTACAAAGACTTTGTTTTCACTAATGTTCTGAATGTGTTACTTTGATTGAGGGCGATGGAAATGTAAAAGTAAATGGTTGGCATTGTGTTAGCAAGGATCAAACTTCCCTGGAATTTATAGTATGTAAGGTAAGCATTCCTCTGGCTAAAGGCAGTTATAAGATGTACAATTCAAATATGAACTATTTAATACTTGCTATTGTTATTGGAAAAGAGCTGAAACAGGAAATTTTGGAAAAACAGCACTGCTATGGAGTCTTTCCCTTAACAAATTGAAATCTATTATTCATTCTTAGAAGATGGCATTCTTATAGTCATTGAAAAACAGAATATTGAAAATAAAACATAATTCAATGGCCAGTAATAGGAAATTATACTAACATAGAAGTTCTGTGTAAAAAAAAAAATCTGGCCAGATCGAACAGAAGGTAGGTCAAATAGGAAGATGTTCAAATCTTATTGACAAGATCTGATCTTTGCTAACATACCTATGGTTTAACAGACATTATCACAGCATGGATGAATTCAGCCACTATGACTTGTTGGATGCAAGCTCACACAGAAAAGTTGCAGAAGGACACAAAGCGAGTTTCTGTCTTGAAGATACCTCCTGTGATTATGGATATTATAGACGGTACGCGTGTACAGCACATACGCAGGTAAGAGTTTTAGAGACAACCAAGTTCCTTTTTCCCCTTTATTTATCTTTGGATTATTTTTCTACCAATCATCTGATGACCTAAATGATTTGATATGCTAACCAGCTCTGAAATTCTGTCACAGAGACCATGAAAGCAAGTTGAAGACTTATAATTCACTCAGGTGCTGCTAAATGTGGGTGTCATTAGCCTAGCATCACAGATAACTGATATTAAAACACACCACAAGTTCTTGTGGCTATATGACTGGTCATGTGAGTTAAATGGAACTCAAGATACTCAGCGAAGTAGTTTTCAGTATTCATTCCTCCCAGCCCTGAAACTGCTTGGTCCTAGAGTTCAAAGTGAGTAGTTTATTGCTTTGCAGAGCATGTGGCTGCAAGGTGCTGGATTCTCTTGATGCTTATCTCTTTGATAGGAATGGTTGGACTCGATGACCTGGTGGGTCTCTTTCAACCTGGTTGTTCTGTGATTCTATGATTCTTATAGCTGCTGGCAGACAGTTCAGTGCAGAAGACTTAAATAGTTTTATGCATGTATAGAATGGTGTTAAAGAGAACGGCAGCTGTGTGAACATTATGATGGGTCATAAACAAAAGTAAAGCAAGGTGTTAGGGCTTATTAAAGGAATAGGTAAATAATAGAATGTGCCATTATGACACTATACATACCCAAAATAGACTCCTACCTTGAATATTGCATGGAGTTCTGGTTGCCATCTCTCAAAACTGCTACAGAAAAGCTTAAAAACCCAAACCAAACAACCCCAGGAAAAGAAGGATGATCAGCAGTGTAGTATGACTGCCACACTAAGAGACTTTATAGACTCTGCTGTTTGGAAAACCAGAAATACTACCAAATCTTGAGTGGTTCTGTATGGAAAGAAAAATTTGTTGATATAAACTGTTTCTCACAGTACAAGAATTTAAGGATATCCAAAAAAGCTGTCAGTAAGCCACTTTAAAACAAAGGGGAGTGCTCTTTTGATGTGAATAATGTATCCTTGCCATAGGATGTTGCAGAGCCCAAAAATCTGATAGTATCCCATGCCTAAACACAGTTAAATGCCTGGTGGAAGGAATTTGCCTGGCTAGAAGGCATTACACATCCCATTTCTTATTTTCTTTTCTCCTCAGGCATCTGCTGCTGACCACTATCATAGGCATGACACTGAGTTTGATGGATCTGTGGTTTTACTCAATGTGGCCATATTTATACATAAACTTGTATCCCTTATTCTGCAGTTTGTAATACAGGAGGTAGTTATTTTATTACAGAGAAATCACAGCTACGCTTCACTGGATGACGTGTCCACATTTGAATTTTAAATATAATGAATGATGTGCAATGCATAAAGGCTTTGAAGAGGTTTTAGAAATACCTTTTCTCCTTTTGTAGACCAAGACATCTAACTAAGCAACATACGTATTTCACAGCTGGAGTATTTGTGTCACTAGAATCACGGCTGTGTCAGCGTTTCCGCTCAAAGCCCCTATTTCAGGGGTTTGTAATTGGACTGTAAAACTTTCCTCCAGCCTCAGACTTGGCACATACTTGTGAGAGTCTTAGCTGATCACCAGCTGGGTCAAGAGGGAATTCCTGCAGGAGTTGGGTTTTGTGCACTCAGCTCTGCTTAGAGCAATCTGTATTGGTTAAAGGCACCAGATTTGAACCACTGATACATTCATATATGGGGATTCTTATTAGTGTTATTCACAGAATCACTAGGTTGGAAAAGACCAACCTAGGGACATGGTTTAGTGTTTTGTGGGAGTGGTTGGACTCGATGATCCAGTGGGTCTCTTCCAACCTGGTGATTCTGTGATTCTGTGATTCTGTGACCCACAGGATCATCGATCATATTAGCAGCAAATAAAATTTCAGAAAGGATTCATCTGGAAGAAACACTATATTTTCAATTCTCTCCAATTCTTGTGTCACTGTTTGCACGAAGACGTGCCATTGCTGTGCAAAATGCAATCGGAAAATGGCCCTAGACTCAGTTATTCAAATATGTCACTTTAAGAGAACTTCTCTAGCAAAAAATTGCATCACTCCTAAGGGCAGAGACAGGTTCCAACACCGTGACAAGGACCTCAGAAACTATTTAATTGAGGTCTGCAAGTATCTAGGTTCAATCTTCAGTCAGCTTTGATTTTATTCTCACCTTTTGTAAATAAGAGTGAGTGACAGCAGCACCTGTATTTACATAAAAGGAGCACTGTAACAAATGATAAAAAATTACAGATAAAACACAAGGATCTTAGGATAGGTGTTTCTTATGCAGTAGTAATACAGTGCTGTCTATAAAAGTGGTAAGTCAGATTTGTGTGTTTTAGTTTAGATAGTCAAACAAAATGCCATTAAACAATAAGCTTCGTTTCCTGAGGTAATTTTCTTAGTGAAATGCAAAAGTAAATTTCAGTCTGTGTGTCCTTAATGTCTACAGTGCTACTATTCCTAATAAATTTTTGACATCCATTGTAACTCCATTTTCAAGGGACTGAGCCCTGGCTGCTATGACACTTACAATGCTGATATAGATTGCCAGTGGATTGATATTACAGATGTAAAACCTGGAAATTACATTCTGAAGGTAAGGGTTTTGGGAGTAGGGAGGCTTGGGTTTTGTAATATTGTTTTTTAAAGAAGAAAATCATATACATATAACCTTTTGAATACAAGTTGTCAATTCAAACCTGGAAGTAGACAACACTGTGCTTTCTTCTCTTAAGGTAAGCGTAAACCCCAGCTACTTGGTGCCTGAATCTGATTACTCCAACAATATAGTACGCTGCGATATACGCTATACAGGCCATCATGCATATGCCTCTGGATGTACAATTTCACCGTAAGTGCATTCCTTTGTCTCTGGAAATGTTTTATATTCATATTACTAAAGGCAACCAATTTATAAAACTAAGAGGTTTACTGTGTATTGAAAAAGTTAACTTCCCACCATTAATTCTAGTGGTATCAGTACCTTTAGGATGTTGTTCTTGGGTTTCAGATCTCGTGAATTAAAAATTCAGATGCTACTTTTCAAAGGTCTTTTTTTGGCAGGAATGATGGGAACAGTTGCGTTGCTGTTGATAGCTGTGCAGCTTTCAGATCTTGACCTCCAGTAATTAAACTATGTCCATAAGGCTAGCATGAATTTTCAAAAATTATTTAGGCTTGGAAAACAATTCTAAGTGAGAATTGTGCTCTTGCAGCCCTGCCATCAGGATTTTTATAGCACTATGAAAACTGCTGCTACTGTCTGCATTGTTAGATAACTACCTCTGGCTCACGTCATCTTTGTATTTGCACTAAAGCCTTTCTGTGCTTATTCAATACCCACATGTAGCATCCACACAGAACTGTTGATGCTTACAGAGCTCTTGAAGCAATCTGCAGAATCCCACACGTGCGTGTTACTTTGCTGCTGCTGCTGACACAGCAACAGTTCTTCCATATTCCCACCTACAGTTCAGTTCTTTTAAAGCTTAAACGATGTCACAATTATGCCTTTCACCCACCCACCCCTCCTCCGCCTCCAGAAAGGTAAATTCATTTAGTTAATTGACTATTGCAGCCTAGCAGCTGTGAAACACACACACATAAGGCAATCGGGCTTCTCTAACACAGAGGTGAGCAATTCTTGGGACAATATATTAGTTGCTTGTACAAAATCCTTATCAAGTGGTTTAATTTGGATGGCATAATGGATGAGCTTTATAGAAGTTCATGTGGGAGAAATTCCAGAGCAGTAAATGAAAAGTAGAATAAATGACCAGTATAGTCAATTATAACAGAATCAGTGAAACAAACACGACTGCATTAATGTGACTATTGCTTAATTAGCCTTCAAAATACGAATTCCTGACTTCATATTAGGAAACCAGTAGTTAAATGAGGCTAAAATGAGAAACATTTTTTCATGCCAATGTGGAGATCTGTACTTATAATCACACTTTGGTCAGAGACACATTAAGTTAAATGGCTTCAGCAAAATCCTCTGTTTATTGTCACTGTGTGGTGGTCAGACTCGCAGCAAAGAAATGAACGGGCATCTTGCAGCATGTGAGTGAACCTGTGGTAGGAGCTTTTGAAGCATTTTCTTTGTAGAAGGACTGACTACTTCATATTTCAAGGAGCACCGTTCCTGATTACGTTTGTGTGGATAGAAATCTGTGCTTTGTGCCTTTAACTTTTATTCCCCCCTATCTTAGCTCTGTAAATGCAGCAGGAAAATATATATTCTTGCAGGAATTATCAGGTAAATGTATTCATGAAGGGTGAGGACAAAAAACCCTCTGTTATTGTTTGATGTTGACCTGCACCTTGAAGCTGCCAAAAGGGTATTCAGCAGATAACCCTTTTTTTATCAGCTTGGTAGCCTCCATAATGTTGTTCCTTTTCTTTCCACAGATATTGAGAAAGATGCAAGAAAATGGATGAGACTGTGCCAAATGTTTTGAACTGAAGTACCATTATATAAACTTCAATAGGATGTAAACACTATAGAAACAAAACTAAGGAACATACACACATACACCCACACACCTAATGTGATTTTGAAGCACTTCTGCTGCTTCTCAACCAAATCTGTAACTGGATTCTAAGCATTTAAATTGGCATTACTTTTGTTGTTATTGAAATGTGTGGAACTGGTGATTCATGCACAGATACTTTAAATTTTGAAAGTCTAACTAACTCATAAAAACATGAGCATTTCTTAAAGCCTGAAAATTTGGATATTAGATGATAATAGACTTCAGTGGGAATACTACTGGTGAATGAGTTGAACATATTTTAAAAGGTAGCAAAAATTTACGTAAAATTAATTAAATAAAATGCAATAGAAAGTACTAATGTCAGCTATCTCAGAAAATACCAGAATGAAAAAAACAGTTTAAGAGTAATGCTCCAGTATCATTAAAATAAAACCTGCTAGGACACATTAATATGAATTAGAAAAGTATGTTCAGTTTTCGAGGAATATTAACATATAGCAGAGAAATACATATACCTATATATCTATCAGTTATACCCCTGCAAGAAAAGTTACGTTTACATTTTTAATACATTAGAAGTTCTTCCATTTTCTTAAGTAAAAAGCAGATGGGGTTTTGAAGGAAGACTTCCATCTGTGGAAATGAATTAAAGAACTTAATCCACCTTTCTATGTTCAAGAGATTTTTCAAGGTGGGGCTTTTAAAAGACTTCTGCAAACTTAGTGTGGATAAAAATAAATACCTGTCAAGAAAAGGGCTCTTGGAGATGATGAAGAGACCCTGGTGTAGTCATCTGTGAAAAACATCCAACTTGAAGAGATTAACCATCAAAATAATACAGACGATTAACTCAGGTGGCACCACAAACAGAAGTAGGTCAGAATCTCTAGCTAAGTATTTTTATCGTGAAAAAGCCTATTACCTGCTTCCCCCTTAAGTACTGTATTTGACTTTTTAAATTTATATCTCGCTATTCAGCCAGTGAAGTTGAAAAGATATTATCTACAGAAAGGAGAACAAAAATAAATGTATTTAACATCCTACTTTAGGCTGTTCAGGAAACAAATACACCATTTTCAAGGGGAAAATCTTCCTGCCTGAATTAAAACTTGCTGAACTGCTTATCTGGTGCTGAGTATTCTGCTCCTCCTCCCATCCCCAAATTATTTTGCTTTTGCAGTGCACCCTGCTGTAGGCTACAGTAGCTGTGATTTTTTTTCTTTTTTTTTTTAAAACTGTGAAATAACATATCACAAGGGGATCTGGTGTTTTGTTTCAGAAGATTTCTGATAATGTAAAATGAAAGATCTACTTTTGAAACAGGGGGAACCTAGAAATATTGATTGGTATTGGTTAAGTTTAATCAGCAGTTCAAAACATCTAGTGAAACATGGAAAGCTTGGTATAGGTTTTTTTTTTTAAAAATTGGAAATAGATGTGCTATTCAGTATAGTTAAGAACTGAAAAATCTGAGGAGTATAGAGAGGTTTTATTATCACTTGAGAACAGTTCAGGTAGTATGGGTTTAATTTGGAAGTTTTATGAATTATCATAATATCCTTTATTGATCAGCTGTTTCTTTACTACATGTATTCAAGCTTATTTCACAATTATGAAGTATTTCCACCTTAATGATAACTTGGTTACAAATTTGCACAACTGTTTCAGTAACCCAGTGTCTGCTACCCAGCACTGGGAGTGGTGCAGAAGGAAAGCCATTTATTCCTGCAGATCCCTTTTAGTTTGCTGAGAGGCATTTTAGCAATCGGTCGCCAGTATGGGCAACAAACAGAAGCATAAAAATAAATACAGAAGCAATATTTGGAAACTAGGTTTATTAGAAAGCCATTTATTACATACGTCTGCAAAAAAAAAAAAAAAAAATCAGGGTCTGTTTTAAAGTCTAGGCTTCTGAAATCTCAGCCCAAATAGTTTCTAAGATTAAAAGGTCTTAAGGGATGTGAGTGCATTCACCTTTCTACAGACTTGGGTCAAAACTAGGGTGAAAGTCCTGAGAGCAGCTTGGGCAATGGACACAAAAGCTACTGTAATGGGAGCTTGGCTGTGGGCACGGGCTGCTTCCCAGGTGAGAGGTGTGCTCGTATCTCACTGTGCCCGATGCCGAATGTGGGATAAGAGAGGTCTAACTGGACATACAGCAGCCACAGGAATTGAGCTTATCCTTTGGGTTATGAGGCAGTAACCTGCTCATGTGTCTATACCCAAACTACTTGCAGAACTCCGCTGAGGTCAGCAAGGAGGCGGAGCACCTTGGGCATCTGTGTAGGGAGAACGAGTTCTAATAGTGGACTTAGTCCTTTCAGTGGGAATGGCCTGGTTCGGAAAGGTGTTGAACACCATAATATTGGGGATATTGTAGCTACAAAAATGTAGCTTCTTTTTTTTCCGTAGCAAAATATTGTATTTGTTTTGAAATGTGTGTTAAGCAACGTGACAGTGATGTAAAATAGCACAAAGATTGCCTAAGATAACATGATAACATGAACAGTCTATTTTGAAAAAGAAAGGATTTTAGGATTAAAAAAAATGAAGGAATGTGACTCTAACTTCCCCTGTTCAACTATAGTAAATCATTATGCAGTAGAAGTAGAAGAGTTTATTATATAGCATGTGTGGTAGTTCTAAGTAGGGGAGTGCCAACCAGTATTTTTCAGTATCTTGGTTCTGCAGTTTTGACCCAGACACTTTAACTTACTTTTTTCATACTGGAATATATTTATGGGATTACGTGCATTTTTGTTGAAAAAAAAAATTATAAAACCCGCTTTAGTAAAAACATGTTTTATACAGCAAATTATTGTTTAGAATGCTTTTTAGCAGACATTGGGCTTATTCCCATCACATTTGAAAGGCGTTTTACCATTGGTCTTGGTGGGAGCAAAATCAGATCTAAATTCTTTGAGAACCTTAGTACCAATCTGCTGTTTTGGAGCATCAAATTTTGCTTTGAAAAGCCAAATTGTAAAAATGTGTGTGAAGCAATTACCTCCCACATTTCGGACCTTTAGATATAATTGCACATAAGGAACATATTGTATGCGAGGCTCATTACAGGAGGAGTTTGTTATGTATTTTTTTTAATCCTGAAATACATTTGATATTTGCGTATTTCTAGACAAAAGTGTAGCAAAAATGACGGATTGGTCACCAGTGGAACCAACATATTGTGTAGATGATGTTTTTGTGTTAGTAAAAGTCTACTCATTTTCTCTCTGCTCCAAAGTTTACTATGCAGCGTTGAATGAGTGCAGACACCACGTGTACCTTCCTATAGTCATTCATGCATTGTCTGTGGTGTACTCATTCAAAACCAGCAGGGTGAATTTCATAAACGAGACACTGAAAGGTGGTTTATCCTGTGTCTCAAGTCTGTGCCAATACGGCATTTTCATTTTCTCCAAATCCTAAAAGGTGCTGAAAGTTTTTAACTTGAATTAAAAACCAAAGAGTATGTTATTGGGAGGTTTTTATTATGCAAGTAAATGCTACAGATACAGTGAAAAGCCACTTGTTTTTGCAACTTTTTTGAAGGTTTTTCAGTATTTCCTACTATTTTCTTTCAAGAGTCTTAATTTCAATAACTTTTCATCTTTATCTGAAGAGCTCTAATTTATAATATTCAGGCACTAGCTTTGTATTCTTCATTGCACTTTCATATTCTTGTGTTACATGCCCGTATTATGGTTGCAAGTTTATGTGAAAATGACTTGAATAAAATGTTTCAAGCGTTCTACTTGTCGAAGTATTATACTTAAGGTGTAGGCCTGATCAATCTCTCAGTGGAAAAGCTGAAAGTTATTTTATCTACACAAAACTAAGGAAGATTCTGTTGTGCTGACACGGTCTTGGAGAAAATGTCATGAGTTAGAAGCAAGAAAGAAAAAATTGCAAAGCATGATAAATTACCTGTCACACTACACAAGGTTTTAACACGTGGAGGCCTAACAGAATAAATTATGCTTCACCTGGATAAATATTTTCTTATATCATTCCAGCAGTAACAGGAACTTAGAAACAACTTTCAGAATTTTTGCACCCAAACCTTTACTTTCATGGAAAGAGCACTGGAGCAGTCCATGGTAGAATGTCTATGCACTCTAGATAAAGTTGACTAATGCATTTCATGCTCTGTTGCTCCAAAAACATTTTATCCTTTGCTCTTTACATTCCAAGTACAAACCAGTGTCCTACTGCCCCTTCAATCTGTATGGTAAACTGATGAAAAGGCTGAATTGTGAAGCATCTCTTGCCCCTTCACTGAGGATTAATTCAGAACAGCACAGTTAAAAACTTCAGAATGTTCACTCTAGAAGAAGTTTGTCAATGGCACTCTTGACTTTGAGAAATGCAGGCAGAAGTGATAAAATGTCTCTTAATATCCATAAATGTAGGAATGTTTCAGATGGAATTGATGTTGTCATGATGTTTCTATATTTTAACAGAATTATTCCTATATTATTGCATATTAGAGCTAAGAGCTTCAAGTTGAGAATTCTTGCTAGGGCTATCCCTACAGCACAGAACGTAGTGTGGATCAGAATCCATGCAAATACAAAAAGGCAGTAAGAATGCATAGTTATTACAGAAAGTATGTTCAAATTTATTGAAAATAAAGCATCTCCTGCTTTCCAAGTATCTTCTACCTGTTATACTACTGTCTTATATTCACATTAAATCACCTGCTTAGTATTGCAAATGCATTTTCTGTTTAGAGAGTATTGCTGTAACTGAATTTTCATTAAAGCCTAATTTCTCCTGATCTAATCTATCCATAAAAACAATCTACTGATGAGGATCCAGCTCTTCTAGTATATCAATTCCAATTGATTTCCAATCTATAGAGTCTGGTTTCACCCCAGAGAACAGCAGTTAAGATAATCACATTTATATCCACTTCATCCCTCACCCTAAGCATCATCATAACCACATTAAACTTTTGGTTTGCCCAGATCAACCCTGACACAGAAAAACTTTCCCCATATGAATGTGGCTTTGATCCCCTTTATTTTTAGAGTTCGCATGTAAATGAATATTGACTCTCTTAAAAGACAGTGAAAAATCTGTGATTGTTTTATCAGTAATTCTGAAGTGACCATCTGAAAGTGGTCTAGTAGGATCTGAGGGTATGTGTCCTGACTGAGAACATTTATTCTATGATACTAACCTGGAAAGCATTGTTCTTAAGAGTTTATTTTTTTATATCTAATCACCACTGAATGAAATAACTTTCCCTATCACTACAAAAATAAATTGGTAGTGCTTTGTGAGAGGTTTCTGTCTAAACAGTATTACAGATACGAATTATGTTAATGTACTGTACATAATGAAAACATTGTTACAACGAGGAAAAAATGTTCTGAGCTTTATCAACAACCTTCAGGCAAGTTCATTTGGTTTATCAGTACACAAAAATTTGCCCAGTTGCACATAAAAAATATTATCAAATCTCAACCATCACTACTTGTTTTATAGTGCTGTAAGGCTGGGATCCAGGTGAGTCACTAAGCACCAGCTAGAAGTAGTAGTAACCCATTAAAAAAATGAAGCAATGCCAATTAGCTAATCTATTTGCTCTCATTCATGCTCAGTCTATGTTATCTTTTTTCTTCAAAGCAAGAGCTCAGAAGTGTTTTTGAAGATGGAAAAACATGTTTTGATAAGTCAGGGTTCCTTCAGGAAGAATTCTGTGGCCACAAATTGCAGTGGTAAGAATGGAGTAGGAAAATTGATCAAATGCCAGGATAAACCCATGCTCCTAGATCTCTAAGCACACGCGACGTACTTCAAAACATAAGCTCCTTAGAGTCTTTTTTTTTTTTTCACTCAACCTGCTTGCAATCTTTAATTTTATGGTCTTTAATGTGAATCAACTGTTAAAATTGGGTGCTTACCCACTAAAAAAAAAAAAAGATAAGCTGTCCATGAAAAACTACTACAGCTGATGGTATCTACTGAAATTATTTTTTCTTGCCTTTTACTGGAACCAGAGAAGCTGCATATCAAACAGTTGTGTGGCATAGTGTTTGGCTAGAATTTACTTAGTTGATTTCATTGAATCCTAGAGTGATTTGGGATGGATTTGGGATGGAAGGGACCTTAATGATCATTCAGTTCCAAACCTCCCACTAGCTCATGCTGCACAAGGCTCCATCCAACCTGACCTTGAACACCTCCAAGGATGCAGCAGCCATCACTTCTCTGGGAAACCTGCATCAGTACCTCCCAACCCTCTTCAGGAATAATTTCTTCTAAATGTCTAAATCTAAATCTTCCCCCTTCCAATTTAAAGCCATTCCCCCTTGTTCTATCACTCCATGCCCTTGTTAGAAGTCCCTCCCCAGCTCTCTTGTAGCTCCTTTCAGGTTCTGGAAGGCTGTGATAAGGTCTCCCCAAAGCTTCCTCTTCTCCAGGCTGAACAAGTCAACTTCCTCAGCCTGTCTTCATATGGGAGACCTCTGATCAGCTCCATGGCTCTCCTCTGGACCTGTTGCAACTGTTCCGTATTCTTCTTATGTTGAGGATTCCAGAACTGGACACAATACTCCAGATGAGGTCTCACAAGAGAAGACTAGAGGGACAGAATCCACTCCCTCACCCTGCTGGCCACACTGCTTTGGATGTAGCCCACAATACAGGTGGCTGTCTCAGCTGTGAGCACACATTGCCAGCTCATGTTGAGCTTCTCATTGACCAGCACTTCCAAGTCCTTCTCTGCAGGGCAGCTCTCAATCACATCATCTCCCATAATGTACTGAAATCGGGGCTTGCCCCAACCCAGCTGTAGGATCTGGCACTTGGCCTTGTTGGACCTCATGAGGTTCACACAGGCCCAATTAGCCAGCCTGTCCAGGTCCATCTGGATGACATCCTGTCCTTCCACAGTGGCAACTGCCCCACTCAGCTTGGTGTCATCTGCCAACTTGCTGAGGGTGCACTCAATCTCACTGTCAATATCATTGATGGAAGATACTAAACAGCATTGGTCCCAGTACGGACCCCTGAGGGACACCAGTAGTCATGGATCTCCATCTGGACTTTGAGCCATTGACAATACTCTTTGAATAGAAGGAGTAGAAGTTTATGATATATAGCACTGGAAGCACATTAAATATGATGCTAGCAAAGCTGAAATGTGGTCTCTGCAGATAAGAACAAGCATATCTGAATACGCCTGTCATATCTGAATACGACCATACAACCAGTTTCTTACCCACTGTACCGTCCACCCATCAAATCCATATCTCTCCAGTTTAGAGAGATGGATGTTGTGGGGGACTGTGTCAAAGACTTTACAGAAGTCCAGATAGATCACATCCACAGCTTTACCCATGTCCACTGCTGTGGTTACCCCATCATAGAAAGCAACTAAGTTGGTCATACAGGGTCTGCTCCTGGTGAAACCGTGCTGGCTGCCATCAATCACATCTGTGTCCTCCATCTGCTTTAGCAGAGCTTCTAGGAGGACCTGTTCCATGACCTTCCCTGGCACAGAGGTGAGGCTGACAGGTCAGTAGTTCCCAGGGTCATCTTTTTAAAAATAGGCACAATTTTACCATTGCCATGACTTTTCAAACATCATGGAGAGTGGCTCCGCAACCACACCAGCCAATTCCCTCAGGACTCTGGGATGCATCTCATCAGGTCCCATAGACATAGATATGTTCAGGTTCCTCAGGTGGTCACGAACCAGATCCTCCTCTACTGTGGGAGGGGCTTTAATCTCCTGGTCACCATCTTGCTGTCCCATGACCCAGGAGGTGTAAGGAGAGTGGTTATCAGTGAAGAGTGAGGCAAAAAGTTGTTAAGTACCTCAGCCTTGTCCTCTTCTGTTGATGCGTGGTCACCATTTCTAGCCATCAGTGGGGGTAAGTTCTTTTTGACTTTCCTCTTGTGGCTGATGTACCTGTAGAAGCCCTCGTTGGTCTTCACTTCCCTTGCCTAGTTCAGCTCCAGCTACACCTTGGCCCTCCTGACCTCATCTCTACACAACTGGGCAGCATCCCTACACACGTCTCAGGTTACTTGACCCTGCTTGCACTGCCTGGGTAGTTCCCTCTTCCTCTTTAGATTAACCAGCAGGTCTTGACTCAGCCACACTGGTCTCTTCCCTTTCCTGTCTGATTTCCTACATCTGGGGACTGAGAGCTCTCGTGCTTTATGGAAAGCATCCTTAAATATTTTCCAGCTCTGTTCCACTTACTTGTCCCCAAGGACTATGACCCAGGTGGTCCTACTGAGTAATTATCTGAAGAGCTGAAAGTCTGCTTTCCTGAAATTAGGGTCCTGACTATACTCCTTGCCTTCCCATGTCCCTCAGGACACTGAATTCTACCAGTGTGTGGTCACGGCAGCCCAGGCAGCCTACGATCCTACTGTCACTGATTTTACTTCATATCCCAATAAAAGGAACTCCCAGACTCAGAAAGGCACTTAGAAGTCAAGTATTTCTTAATGGACAAAGACCTTTCAGTTTTCAGCATTCTTCCAGAAAGTAAGTGCAAGGCAGACATGTTGCAGCACCCAGTTGCATCCTCCAGGTCAGCAGTATTAAAGACACTTTCAGTTCTTCAGATTGGCAGTATTATCAAAGGACAGAGATCACAACTTAACAGGCCAATATTTTATTGCTCTTCAGAAAATTTCATAGTGTGCATACTACTGATTAGCTGATAACACATTAATGAATTACTGAATTCCTTTCAAGTTTAAGAACCTCTCACTTTTAGATAGTTGAGATGTAGTTGATAATGCAGTCCTAGGATTATCACCTCAGTATTCTGTATTCTCTCCCCTTTCTCTTGACATCCAAGCCCTTACATGGTGTGAAATAAGTCTTTAGACAGAAAAGTGCTCCAAATAATCTGAACTATTCCTACAGGGCACAAATGATGATCCTAAAACCGATTCATTCACAGTAGGGTGTATTTCATAAATGATGGCACTACACAATGGGACTTAAGAACCAACACCCATACAACCATACATTAAGCATCAGAGAGCACAATGGAAAAAAAGAAGTAAATTTCACTATTAACAGATCTCTAATTTCAGCAGTGGCTGTTTTATAGGTTGGAAAGGGTTATGGCCAGTGTAAAACAGCATAGGATGGAAATCTGCAAAAAACCTTTTAAAAATCTTAATTTACATATACTTTAGTCATCAAACTTGATCTTTTTCCCTTGGAATGCTGTAATTTGAGACATTTGTTCCCGGCGTCTCCTGCTTGCTTCCCATGAAGGATGAAGAGGTTGCTCTGAACGTGCTTTCCTATTGTCATATTTCATACCTGCAGCTTTTGCAAATGGTTGCTTCTTGGGCGGTGGTTCCTTTTTAATAAGAGCTGTGCAAGAGGTACAAAACAAAGCATTACCTACATCATCAACCTACATGACAATATGCTAAAACTACCTTGAAATTGCAAGAATTGAAATCTCCAAGAATTTCTTAATTAGCAATGGGAGATACGTTAATCTGAATGTTCACGCCAAGATTTCCTCATCTTGCAGCCTAGTGAATTGCCTCTTGGTAGACTGCATATAGTTAAGATTTATTATTACTGACAACATTCAAAATCTGTGTAGACAAATATTCAGCACAATTTTAACTTTTTTCTACGCAATAAACCAATGTGATATTACAAAATGTAACCTAATATGACTGAAATTATATTCTTGATCCAAAATGGAACCATATGCTAGAAATGAAGGAATTACTCATGAGATAAATTACTTGTTAAATATCACAATCTGACACCTTTACCTGTGTGCACAGGTAACACTAACAAGAAGATTGATGGAAAAGCACTATCTCGTGTAAATCCTACTTTAAGTATTTTTACCATTCAAAAACAGGGAATAGCAAACAATATCCACATACTATTACGAAAGCTCAACAATTTGACCATTTTAACAATGCTTAAAATATGTCCACAAAACTGAAATGAAACAAATCAGCCTATCATGATTAGACTGCAGAAGCAACAAAGTCTGAAGAGGTTTTTAATCTTGCAGTTTTACCATGTTAAGTAATACATACCTGTTCTTCCATTTTTGGGAGGTCGATCTTTAGTATTTCTAAAATATAAAAAGAGAATTTCAGATTTTTCAAGAAACTTGTATGAAGGCAAAAACACATGAATGAAGAATTGTCATCACTAAAGCACTTGTGCAATGACTTTTCAGGCACAATGTGCAGAACCATTACATAGTTTCCTATTTGTTAATAGCAAAGTAAAAATTAGCAGTTAGTAATTAGCAGTGATTTCATTTGGTTGCAGGTCTGGTTAGGAATCGTAAGCGTATTTAATTGCTAAAGTGAATATGAAAAATACATGTCAAGAAAGCACAAGAAGACTGCAGAGTAGTTCATGTGAAAATGTTCTAAGCTGTACTTGGCTGAAATTCTCCTTGTTTGGTAAAGGCTACTAAAAATCACAACAATTTCCATTACTGGGAAGGATGGAGAGAAAGGACAATATAACAAAGGGAAAAGGTTTACCTTCTGTTTTGAGATTTCTGATTAGAGGTAGACAAAGAACTGCAGAACACTGATTCTAGCTTGCTTGCTTTTGCCTGTGGCTTTCTTTCTTTGCTGATCAAATCTTGTGCTATCCCAGGCACTATATCCTTTTCTTTCTTCATTGTGTTCTTCTGAAGTGTGTCCTTTCCTTCTGTTGAAGGAACATCACTAACTGCCGATGGTTTTTTATTTCTTTTTACTTTCCCAATGAAGAAATCATCATTGCTGTCACTGTCAGAATCTGAAGACTGGTTATAAAACCTCTCTTCAGTACTGTCATCAAAGTACTCCCCTTCACTAGATTGTTCCAGGTCACTACCAACCATGGTTTCTTTTATTGCATTTAATTTGTTCATGCTCATATTTTCTTTCCTTTTTTGATAGCCAGGTTTCTTTCCAGTTTTATTCTGAGTGACTGCTTGCATTTCTACTGCAGGAAATGAAGATTCTTCTGGCCCATATGCTCTCTCCATTTCCACAGTTTTCTGCCCAGATTTACTTTCACAAAGTTCTTCAGCCACCCTGTCAGCTTCTGTTCTCACATTCTTTTTTACTCTGTGTTCACATCCTTTCTGGTTTTGAGCTAGTTTAAGAGCTTGGTCATCCAAATTGCTGTTGAAATGTGCTGACTTAGGCTGTTCTTCTGACTTGGCCTTTTTTGAAGAAGTTTCTTTGGCTGAGCTCTTTCTTGCATCCTTGAAAGCTTTTACAGCAGCTACCCAAAAGGCAGAAGAAAAATCTTTTGTTGCAGCTACACTGAGTTTACATCAGATAATATAATAAAACATTTCTGCAAGTAACTATGTTGTAGGAATAAACATATTTTGAATGTCCTTATCAATCATTTACTAAACGCACAGGACAAGAAATATCTTAAGAGTACTCGACAGGAGTGAGGACATAAGCTGAAATTATTATAATATAAATTAATTATAATTATAATATAAAATTATTATTATAACTGTATACAATGTGCAACTTGCGTTTAACTGAGGATCTCTCTTTCAGCAAATAATCTGTAGCTGATAATCCTGATAATTTAGGGCATCACTTTGTAAAAACTTCAAACAAATAGTGAATTGGTCAGATACACTTAAATGGGTATTTAAGGTGCTCTGCTATTAATGAAGTAATTTTCTGATTTATGAGTATGACTCGATCCATTTTAATATCAAACTTAGTTGGAAGATTTGAGTTTAAAGAGAACAAGAGATAACCTAAAGAACAAGTTAAAATTTCCTAAGCATTCTGGGGAGAGTTTACAGGGAAAGTTAAGGGAGTAATTTCCAAATGACTTTACGTTTGCCTTTGGAAAATCAGTTGCAATACTCCTTTTACCTTTTTATCTGCAGCATCATGCTCACTGACAGTTCGTTCCTATTGAGTTTACAAATACTCCATTATATCAATTCAACTTCTGGAGTTCTCCCTGTGGAGATGGACCTGGAGGTGCCACTGGATGAGAAGTTGAACACAGGCTGGTGATCTGCACTTGCAGCCCAGAAAGTCAACCATATCTTGGGCTGTAAGTGTTGCCAGCAGGTCAAAGGAGGTGATTCTACCTCTCTCTTCTTCCTCACCTGGAATACTGCATCCAGCTCTGCAGCCTGCAGCACAGGGCAGACATGGATCTGTTGGAGCAGGCCCAGAAGCGGGCCACTAAAATGATCAAAGGCTTGCAACACCTCCCCTATGAAGAGAGGCTAAGAATGTTGGAGTTGTCCAGTTTGGAGAAGAGTCCAAGGAGACCTTATTGCAGCCTTTCAATACTTTAATTAGTTTATCAGAAAGATGGGGAAAAACTTTTTAGCAGGACTTCTATCAAAAGGAAAAGGGGTAATAGTTTAAACTAAAACAGGAGATGTTTATACAAGATTTTAGGAAGAAACTACTTTCACTGAAGGTGGTGAGGCACTGGAACAGGCTACCCAGAGAGGTGTTGGACGCCCCCTCCCTGGAAACAGAATCACAGAATCACAGTCAAGATTAGGTTGTATGGGGCTCTAAGCAACCTGATGCAGTGGAAGATGTCCCTACTCAATGCAGGGTTGGACGAGGTAGCTGTCATGGTCCCTTCCAACCCATGAGTTTTTATTTACTTTTCTCTTTATACTGATTGTTCATATTATTAATATAGAGGAACAAGGTAACACACCAGTAAGCCACTAAAATAATGAACAAGTTAATATATTTCATACCTTTAAGTTCAACAAATTTGGGTTTCAAGATGGGGTGTGTTGCAAGTCTCGCAATGGCTCGCTCAGTTGCAGTACAATCTGACTATACAAAATAAATTCAAAGGTATGAAGTCAGTAAAACAGTGAATACTTATACAGACCTCTGTCAGTTATGATACAATGCATACAATGTGATTCTGGGCTATTAACTGAACAAGAAAAAAAGCTTGAGACACCATAATATTTGAACATTTCTTATTTTCCATTTGTTACTATCATTCTAAAAAAGGAAAAATCTGACTGTCCAAACACTGACAGAAACTAACAGACATGTAAATCTGCTATTTCCCAGGTACCTAAAAGAGATAACAAGAATTTTGTTTTAAAAGCGCACTAGACACATCTTTCCGAGCTAATACACTGATTTTAGATTAATAATTTCTTACATCTGCAAAGGAAATTCACACACACCCTGAACATTGTATTGAGAGAAAGCATTCTGCGTGAAGGGATAAAGCAGATTGCAAGGCGAGCAGTAGTAACACCATAAAAGTAGGCAAAATACATAGCAGATATTGAAGGAATATACATTAGATGTGGCTAAGAGGCTAGGTCCAACCTGACTTTAAGGACAAGCAACCTTAGTTTTGATGAGGTAGAGTATTGGAATTCTGCAGATTGATTCAAAGAACAATTATGACCTTCATGCTTTAATTTTAAGAAAACAGAAGAAAATAGTAATGGCTTCCATTTCTGACTTCCTTTTTTAATCTTAGAAGTCACGGGTATGACATATTGTAAAAAGCATCTAATTTTCAGGCTCTTGTCATCACTCTGCTTGCAAAACAAAATGAGAGCCGTACAAGACTTTTTGAAAGACAGCTTTTCTTTTTTTTAAGGGAGGGAAATGGGGTTTAATAGGCTTGTAAAACTCAAATTTAGCTGGAAGATTTCTTAAAGCCCGTAGTGGAATTCTCTGGGAGAAAGGAGAAAAGACACACCTTCTTCCCTTCCTCATAGCAGTACTGTAATGGATATATGTCAAACTTGTTGCTGTCTGTGATATGAGCTGTATGCTATGAGAAGCAGCAGAAGCCACCCAAACCAATGGATGATGAGCTGAGCCTTCTAAAGAAGCAGGCAGGTGCCTTGTGACCTAGCCTGAGTTGGTTTAAGTGCCCAACAACTCCAGATAACACACTGTCTCTGCTGTCCTGGCAACAGATGGAACTCAAGTCACAGGTATGTAAATGGCAGGATAGTAGGGGTGAAGACTGTATTGTCTCTGCCCTGGGATAGAATTTACTTTCTCCACAGCATCCATGATGGTGCTGTGCAGTGGACTTGTTGACTAGAACATTTCAGACTTGGTAACAGACCAACATTTTAGTTACTGCTGAGCAGTACTAGCACAGCATCATCAACTTCTCTGTATTATCAAGGCCACTCTGGTGTCCTGATAAGTGGGCAAGAGGGATGGGCAAGAGGTTGGGAAGGAAACACATCTAGGAAGGCTGAACAAGTTGACCAAAAGCATATTCCATGCCATATCAAGTCATGCTCAGCAACGAAATTTCATGGAAAGGACAAGGAAGGGCAGGAAGTTTGGTTATGGGATTTGTCTTCCCAAGTAACCATCAGGTGAAATGAAGTCCTGATTTCTACAACATGGCTAAGCATCTGCCTGCTGACAGGAAGCATTAAATACACTCCTGGTTCTCCTTTGCTTGCACACACAGCTTTGCTTCACTTACTGAAGTGTATTTACGTCAAGCCATGACTTTTCCGCACTTCTGCTCTTTTGATGCTATCCCCATCCAGTGTCCATGGGGTAAGCAAGCAGCTGCCAGGTGCTTAGATGCTGCCTGGGGTCAAAACGTGGCAAAGATGCTACTTAAAGCATCAGCAATGCATGTTTAAAGCACCTGATTTGCTTGATGTAAGAGTGCTCAGTGAGGAATCTTTATTTTATGGTATGCCTATTTTTTTTCCAGCAGAATTATGCTACTTGGCATAAACAGTTATGTATTCACTGGACTGAGACAGATGGACACTTGATGCTAACTACAAGTGCAAGAGAGTAATTTTCGGTGCTTCAGTCTGAAAGAAACAGAGCAGAAGACACCACCACAGCTACAGCAGAGCCAGTACTTCTAAATGCAGAAACATTAAAGCTGTTTTGCAAAACATAAATCTTGTTCCTCAGTCAATGCAAAGCAAATCCCATTTCTACCTTTTTTTTGCTGTAGTTCTAAAGCTTACAAAATATACTCTGGGCATATGTCTGCTCGTATTTCGTGCCTGAAGTGCAGAACATCTGGGAATTCTAGTTCTTTCCTTTCTCCTCAAGTCTCTGCTATTACAATGTTATTTCTTGAGGTCAAGAACAACTGGAAAAATGTTTTCTCTATAGACCATCTACAGAACTACGAACACTGGCTATAGGAGATGGGTCAAAAGACTGGTCCATTTCCAAGGGCTACAGGCTGGCTTACTTTCAGGCCAGCCTAGCTCAGAGCACTCAAAATTTGAATTCTGATCCCCATGTGACAGTGCTGCATGCTGCCACCAGATTCCTGGGACAGCAAGCGCGCATTTCTGAAGATCAAACACTATTTTCTTTGGAGGTTTTCCTATAGCTGGAAAATCTATTTCTGCACTTAATTAATACACTTTTTCCCTCAGCTACTTCCTGTGGGTTTTGAAAGAATATACCATGAAGTTCAGAAAGCAGTAGCTTCTGTGCAACATCTGGTGTCCTTTAATTCAACTATTTATAGAAAGGGTTTAAGCACATACATGCCAATCCATATGGAATAACCACATTTTTTCCTTATAGCAAAATGCTTCACAAACACTACTCACTGATAGACAGTAGCCATCAAACACACAATACTACATTCACATTCTTTACAATTCCCCATTTTTCTGTTTTTGTTTTTTTTTGGCATATGAGCACATGCAATGCCCAATTTATTTTTCCTCAAGTATTTTCCAGTATATAAAATCTTGGCAGAAAATAAAACTTAACAAAAACCCATCAACATTCCAGCAAGAATATCCTTTCCCCCTCCTCATAATATGTTGAATTATGGAGATAATGGAATTGTACACATTTATTCTCACATGTTCATGCTGCTACTTGTATTATACTGTACATTCATTTTTTTCTTGTCAGAATGCCCTAGTACTTTCCATAGGAATACTATTCCTCACTCAGTTTATAACTGAGCCACTACAAAGTGAACAAAGCAACTGAGAACTCTGTAGTCACATTTTTCAGTTGAGAAACAGAGTCTCTTCAAACTTTTTATCTTAGTAGGTGAAGCATTATTTTCTGTTTAGAGTATTAAAGACATTGATCAATCATCACTGCCATGTTTCATTAAACTTCATGCAGACATTTAAGTGAGTTAACTGTACTAATCTCTATATTTTCATATCTCAAGCATTCTTTATCCTCAACAGGATGGACACATAAATGCACAAATGTCAAAACACAACCAGTCAGTTACAGAATAATAAAACAGCAGTTGTATAACTTACACACCTGCAAACACACATGCAAGCCACACACAAGAGAGACACACTTTGAACAATGTGGCACCGGCTGGGTAGAGAATGGGTATTATGATGCTTGCCAAGATAAAACCAGATTCACAATGAAGCTTCCAGATGTGCTGGAACAGAGAAGTATGAAATGGCTTTGAGAGCTGGGTAAAAAAATAAAAGTCTGGGAGAAGCTGTGTGAATAGTACCTGGTTCATACAATGCAGTTAATAAAGTAAGAATGAGAAGCCGAGCCTCTCAGGACTTTGAGGGAGATACAATTGCAGGAGTTGAAAGGGATACCTTGTTAGCATACCTAAGACATTAGAGCTTTGGGAAGAATTAAAAGGCAGAAACCTGGGATTAATTCAGGAACATGAAACGGCAGGCTTCTGAACATTGTTTCATCCTGATTATTCTTCCTGCTCAAGTCTCCTTTTGTTTGTATTCATTTTGCTATAATTATAATCAGTAAAGGGAAAGAAAGAGGTCTTACTTCTGTTCTTCAACTGACATTTTCACAAAAGGAGATTGCCTTGATACAGCTCTCACCAGAAAAAAAAGAGACTGCTGCTGGAAGAGTATACTACTACAATGACTACTACTAGAATTTCACTGGAGTCAAGGGACAGTGCTCCCAAAATGGTAGTTTGGTGACCCTGCACTTTTCACTTTACATTATCTCTTATTTATTTAAAATAATGACATTCAAACCGAGACAGCTGGAAACCCCAGTGACAAGTATGCAGTGCACTGCAAAAGCCATGACACAAAAAGTTACCCTGATGTATATCACACTCAAGTTTCTAAACTAACTGGAAGTGCAGTTCATCATGAAGTGTAACAACAGCCAGATTTTAAGGAAAAAAAATGGCAGAGATAATACTAACTAGGGTAAGCACAAAAAAAAAAAAATCTAAACCAACAACCCCCAAATTCTGGGCCAAACCAAGATGTCATTGCAGCATACTTTGCAGCCGCTACATGGAAGAGCCATCTCTCTACTAAAAAAACCAACCCAGACAACCTGTTAATCCACACGTTCTTCCAAGGGCTCTAACTAGTTACAGCTGTCCTTCGTAATAGCAGATGTGGTTAATATGGAGTCACAGGGAGGCTGAAGGTGCCAGATCACGGCTGTCACCCAAGTCTATCCCATGACCTCATACTGCTTTAGACTAAGACTCTCCAGAAAACTTAATTTCAGACTGAAAAGCTGCTAGTTCTCCCTTTATGTCTGAGACAAATACAGTGTGTGATTAGCAGCCATCAGACATGCTGAAGATTGTGGTCGGACAGTCAATTGATTACTGGTAGCCTTTGTGGTAGCAGTGTTGTCTCTCAGCTCCTGATAGCATGGACTGTTGACTCTGTCTCAGCATGATAACAAGAGGATGGATCAACTAGGGGATGCAGCAAACAAGTCTCTGCTGGATGTGGCAAGAACTTAAAGGGAGTAGTTTTCTCAAATACAAAAATAACAGACATCACACAGTATCCAAAGGGTAGAAATATCAGCACTAAATGTTCTAGATTCTGCTCAGAAAACAGACTCACAACACTTGTCAGAATCAACTTTTACACAGTTTTCACTCAAGCTTTTCCAATTTTCCATGTAGCATCAATATGATGGCACAGGTGTTATAAAGAAGCAGCTAGAGAAGCTTAATAGCAAGACAGGTGAGAAGTTCTTACACCAATTTCTTCTGCACTGTTCTCAGTAAATCATGCAAGTTCTGAACAGATTTTTTTTTTATTAGACTATATAATTTTTAAAAAATATACTGATAATGAATTTCCAAATAGAGCTAAAACCTATGTCCTAATAGATCTAAAACCTTTGGGAATATCCCTCAGCAGGATAATGTCATGTAACAGAACAACAAAAAAAAAACCCTAACAATTTCTTACACAATATCAAGATAAACAAGCAAACCTGAGGTCTCCCTTGGCATCTTGTTTATTTTTTATATTCTTTTCAACACTTGCCACAGCTTATATTAGTTTACATTGTTTTATGTTATTGTGGTAATTCAACCATGGAAATATTTGGAAATTGAATTTATTTATCTCGCAAACATTATGGAAGCTGGAGACTCACTGGGCACAGGCCGCGGCTGCCCAGGGAAGTAGTTGATTCACCTTCCCTGGAGGGGTTTAAGGGATACGTGGACAAGATGCTGAGGGACATGGTTTAGTGTTTGGTAGGAATGGTTGGACTCAGTGATCCAGTGGGTCTCTTCCAACCTGGTTATTCTATGGTCCTATGATTCTACGAATATGGGGTACTCTGAACAACCTCTTTGTACATCTGTAGAACTGCAAACAATAGAAGGCAGAGGTCTGGAGAATCTGCTGACCCTTGCACTGATAGCAGTAGCACTGACTTTTAACTCATTACTGACTTCTGCGGACTCTTCAAACCAGAATCATGGAGAAGCATGAGGCTCTTCTAAATACTGCCATGGTGTTTACATTGTCCTAATTTCATGTGTGTGTCTGGACTAAAGCTATTCTTTTCCCCATAATTTGCTCACTTAGATTTATCTTCACTCCTACATCCAGCTTGGCCCAACTTTTACAAAAAAGGAGTATGGAGTATGTACTTGTATCTATCATTGTCTCCTTTTCTTTTCAATTAAAAATTTCAAAATAGGTCATAAATTCAACCAAAATCAGTCTTCTTGCTGTTCTTTGCTGGATGCATGATGAAAAATAGCTACTATCCAAGTATCTGAAAAAAAATTAAAGGCTCTAAGAAGCTTAGCACTTTAAAAATGTTAGAAAACCATAACCGTATTATAGAAGTGTCAATTTGGTTTCTCTGTATTAACCTGTCCAACTAATTTAGCTAACCATATAAATGTAAGGTGCATGCTTATTTTCCAGACTGTGAAAAGGTCAAAGAGAAATGGAGTGTTTCATCTCAAACTACCACAGTGATCTACAGCAGTTTGGCATAAACCCCAGACCTGCCCAAGTACAAATTATATACTTAATCTTCTACTAGTGCTTTCCTTCTTCTCTTAATGGATAAAATAATTCTTATGATTGTTTCAATACAGAAAAGTCAGAGTAAAAAAGTCCATGATAAATCAGGCATGGATTTTTAATTATCTCCTTATGGAGAACAGGGTCAACTCTAGGTGTAAGTTAAGACAGCAAAACAGTAGAAAAACTCAAAAGCTGCAAACTCTTCTTCACTTCTTCCAGGGTCAGTAAGAATATGCATCTATAATCTTCTCAGTTTGGTTTTGCACACAAACAATGCACAATTTTTTTTAAGATGGAGCACATAAAGCGAGCACTGTGCCAACTTTCCCCTCCCCCAAGTCATGGTGTTCTCACTTGCTATGAAAACCAAGACTGAGAACTTTGATGGCCTTTGAGAAAACCTAGAAACATGTTGAACGTTACTTTATGCTACAGACAAATGTACCTAGAATGCTAATGAGTTCCCAGTGGAAAGCAGTTATGTAGAGTGTAACCCCCATATTAGATTCTAAATAGACCTATTAAGAAGTATCTGTAATGTAAAAACATTACCTAGTTTGAATTACACAGCCAGTACATTTAACCAGTATAAAATATGTACAGCTCTGACTGATAACAATGTAAGGACCACTACATAAAACATAACAGTATGAATGTTACATGCTTTTGCTTTTTATATATAGCTTTGTATGAAATTTACGCTTTTCATAACTTTTGACATTTGAGCAGTTGAGGCACAGTATCACTATAACACATATGTACCTTGCCAAACTGAACACAAAAAATTTGGCGCATAGCACAGTAAAATAAAAGGCACTAAGAAAAAAGAACACTAAACAAAATGACACCAAAAACCCCAAACCAAACACTGTCCCCACAACCAACACCAGGCAAAAGACAATCACATTAAGAAAGTAAACTGGAAAGCAAAATATGATTAAATATAAACCCTGGAGCAAAATATGTACTTTGGGGTAACAGAAACAAAATGCATCTTGGATAACACGCAGTGGCTGTGAACAATACAACAAGAAAAGTCTTTGCCACAAGATTCACATAGACTTCTTCAGAGAGCATAGTGACATTTAGAGGAAAGGTCATATATAAATTAATCTGACAACCACTATACACCAGAACTGAAAACAAAACTGACTTTTGAGAAAAGTTACGTTGGTAGATTTTTTGTTCATAACTGGCCATGTAGAATGAGCACCTGGAGACTCAGAATAGCCATAACAGGGAGTTAAGCTGGCCAATGTCAAAATGAAATTTGAAACAACCACTATTTGGGAAAACAAAAATTAAAAAAAAAAATATTACTTATCCTTATTTGTTACAGAAATGAGAGCAGAAACACAAAAGTAACCAACAAACAGAACTGTCCAAGTTCACTACAACCTGAATGCATCCGAGCTCTCGAGATTCAACAGTGCATCATGGAGATGTCTGAAGACAGAGGAGAAGCAGATGGTAGCAAACACACTGGCAAGATACAGGTATAAGCTCTACATTACTACAACTATTTAATGGGCCAAGAAGTTTACAATATTTTGTCTTTCTGGACTGAGATATCCACCGGCCTCCTTATGAAATTATTTGGTGATGAAACTCTGTACTGAACACTGAGGGCCTTGAGACATCCTTACAACTTCTCACTGTAAAACTAATAATTATTGCCTCTCAGAAGCAGCCTGATACAACGCCACATGCATAAGTGTGATGGTTTGAGCAAAAATCCTCCCAAAACCCTCACAGCATCTGCAGCCCCCCCCACCTTCCTTCCAACCCTCACCCCCCTGTACAAGCCCAAGGGAGATAAGGAGAAGAAAAGAAAGAGAGACTACAAATGCTGTAGTGATTATATATAATGTATTAACACCAATATGAAACTAAAATACTACATATACAATAATCAAAGAATAAGAGACCCCCCAGAACATCCCCTGCCCCGCAGGGAAGCAATCAGAGATCCCCAAAAAGAAAGAAAACCCCCTGCCATGAAGGAAAATTAAGAATCCAGAAAACAGATCAATATAAGCTAACAAGAGAAAATAAATAATTACACTCCTTAGACAGCAAAATCACCACTGGCATTCCATGCCGCTCTCGGAGTCCAACAACGTTTCACTGAGCTTGACTCCGAGAGACCTTCCACACCCACACACTGGAGAGAAGAGAGAAGGAAGATGGAGCTGGTGCCGGAAAAGGAAGTGTCCCACCCCCAATTACACCCTGATTTACGTAGAAAAAGTTGCATGGAATATTGGGAGATGTAGTTCTTCCTCAGCCACAACCTGGCTATTCTGAAGGGGTCAAAATCAAACCATTACAATAAGCACACATGAAAGACAATTTATAACAAAGAACGCAGGTACAGTTCAGATCTTTAAATTTAAAATGGATGTGAAGCTTCAAAACTAGGTAACATTTGAAAAACAAGCTCCAGTTCAATTCGGACTATTTCTGATAATGTATAAAGTAAAGGTAAAAGATTTACCCCCGCCAACAAACCCCATCTTGTTCAGGCCTTCACATTTACAAGTGTTACTGCCAGGGAACACACTTATATAAAAGTATTGTCAGGTCAATGTCTCCAGATAAAACATATTTATGTTCAGAGCACTGCTAAAGGAACTAAATATGAGAGCCCAGCACTTGGAGGCACCGATGACTTAAAGACTTGATGAACATTGCACTAACTGATCAGAGTAGTCCATGTTATAATATGTTATTCAAAACAACACAAAATTTCTTGGCATACCATGCTGCGATTTTTGTGCACAACTGAAAACAGGTTTCTTTTAATCTATATATTTTCAGCCACTCTCTGAAAAAGACAATGGAAATACAAATTCAGTTAAATGAAAAACTATTAAAACATCTGAGATAATCACACCAGTTCTTTGGCACCAAAATGCACATTTTCCATCATTAAGTCTATTGAGGGAATACATGCATTCAAAACTTATTCTAATGACAAACACATGTCAGATATATAAGGAAACGCTGATATTACTTGAGTGTATCAGCAGACGATAGATGTAAAAACAAATGGAAATCTTAGATGTTCACATTTCATAGCAGCTATTTTACCATATTGCACACAGAACAGTCACCTTTATGCTTAGAGGCTCTCAGGCATCTTCTAGGCTATTACAGAGCACCTCCCATACGAGGACTGGGTGAGAGAGTTTGGATTGTTCATACTGGAAAAGAGAAGGCTCCAGGGAGACCTTATAATGAAATTCCAGTACCTGAAGGGGGCCTACAAGAAAGCTAGGGGGGCAAATTTTACAAAGGACTAGGGTAATAGCTATATTGGAGAGGGGCAGATTTAGAATAAACAGAAGAATTTCTTCACCATGAGAATGGTGAGGCCCTGGCACAGGTTGCCCAGGCAAGTTGTGGCTGCCCCATCCCTGGAGGTGTTCCAAGCCCAAGCTGGACGGGGCTTTCAGCCGCCTAGTCTGGTGGGATGTGTGCCTGCTCATGGCAGGGGGATTGGAATTGGATGATCTTTAAGGTCACTTCCAACCAAAACTGTTCTATGCTTCCCATACTTTCTTTTGCCCAGTAATTTTCCCATAGAAGGGCAATATGCTATAAACTTATGCTTTCATTTCAACAAGCTGGAACTTTTCAATGTAGCTGGTCTTAGCACCTATGATCATTGAAATCTCAATAAATGAGATTTTTTTTTTCAAAAAAGAATTCAAAAAATTCAAGAACTTCTGATTTTTTCCTTCTACAGTTGAGTTTTAAGAAGTTCAATCAATAATGTCTCCAGTACTTTTCATCTAATTTTCCAGTGTTAACAGACTCATAGGCTTCATACTGAGCTGTAAGAGCCCTTCTAATTCCATATCTTCTTTTTGTATGTTTGTTTTTATTTTTAGAAACTTCAACTCCTTAGTTCTGATTTGGAGCACTTTAGAAACCAATTTGGGTAGGAAAAGGAGGAAGAAAAAGGAATGGTTTTGTACTTTATTTTTATATGATATATAATAAAAAACTGATAGAGTTCCATTTGCAAAAATAAAAGGAGCAAAAGACAACAGCAACTGTTTTTCATTTTTGAAAATATCAGGAATGTCAAATTTATTCTTTTCTGATTTTGTAACGCAATTCTGAGTCACACTACAAAGCATATATGCAGAAAGAGCTTTTCCAGTCAGTAATGTGAGTAGCTGTCAGTCTTTAACAGAAGTGATTACAATTGTTTATATAACATTAAAGACACCTTAACACTTCGAGTACTCTGAACAATCAAATTAATGAAAGATTCCAGCTGGTGTATGTTCTGCCTTACATTCTCTATTCTTGCACATTTCTTCTGTGTCAGCTTTATGGTGCTCCTCATAACAAGCCCAGGAGGTAATGAATTACGGCCACCTTTTCCTCAGTGCTACAAGGATCTCGGTTTCTCACACACAAAACAACCTCATTTCAGGTCAATGCTTTTAAAACTGCTTCCACTAATCTTGGTTGAAATTGCTCAATGGGTACCAAGAGGATTAGCAGATAGACAGATGTCAAGACAAGGAAAATATTTTGTTTTCTCATTTGGTTAAGCATATCCTTCTCCTTGCTCCTTCATGTGGACCAGCTTTATAAACAGATATATAAAGGGTACAATTCAAAGATTCTGCCTTTAGTATCAAAATGAATCAATGGTAGCTGAAAACTTTCACTATTAATAATCTGTCCTAAATCTGCAGCTTCTTTAGTCTCATTTAGCATTTTCTGTTCAGTATCATCATTCTGACTCAAGGCTGTACGACATTGCTGGTATCAAACTTCTACGACAGTTACAACTTCCACTGAAAATATTTCTTAGAGCTTCTCTTTTCCTGTAACATGTGTTGTTAGACTTAAAATATAGTGCTTCACAACACAGTACCACTCTTACACACATGCATCCTACTCAATTATCCTTGTAAAGATAGTATCTTTCATTAATTATCTAGAAGACTTGGTGGAAAAAAGACATCTATTTGTGGTGATGTTGTACACCAGATATTCTATTTTCCTCCCTTTAATTTTTTTTCAGTTCAAGGATTGGTATGAAAACATTCATAATGCACACCCTTGCTAGCTTAGTATTGGTGCTGCCAATCAACTGGCACTGTTGGCCATATGATTTACCTTCACTATTTACTGGATCAAGCTGTTCCCTCCTTGGCTTTTAAGAGACATCCTGAAAAGCAGCCACATGGCCCCTTTTGGTTACATCACTGTGATTTAGATATTCCTCCACGCACATCATCTTCCCTCTGCTTTTAGTTTAAGTATTCCTTTATAACCTGTAAAATTTCCACTGTCAGCAGCCTGATAAAATTTTAGTTATGATGCAGCTTATCATTTCTATCTAGTTTACTCATGTCCCAGCAGTTCCTCAAACATGTAAATCTCTCCTTTCTATACCATGCTCTTACCCATACACTGAGATTCTGTACCTCTGTTTGCCTCTCATGAATTGTATGCAAGACTGAACAGTATTTTGGAGGATATCAAGGAGATTCTAGGCATCAGTAACTTCTTCCTTTATTAAAAAAAAGCCACACCAACCAGCATTCCTTGAGAACCTCTTGATACACCACATTTTTTCCTGCATGTTCTTCAAGGAAACCATAAACCCAAGACTACTTGTAGCACTGTCATCTATTGTTCCCATTACAGCTCATATCCAGTAAGATATTTATACACATCACATAGTAATTTAAAATAGGAATGGAAGTTTAGAGTTGCTTGTCTTTTATGATTACTGTGATACAAATCCTTCTGGAATTGTGCACATGAAGCACCATGTATCAGAGCATCACTACCACAGGTGTATCTGAATTCAAACACTGCTCTTCCCCATCCACCTCTTTATCAATTTATGCTCTCACGTGTCAATTGTGTCTGAATCATCTAGATAATCCAGGTCTAATTTTGCACACAAAAATGTGAATCAACTCCTTCTGAGCTTTATTGACTTGCTCACATTCTGGCCTAACACAAAATAAATAAAATGAGAATGTTCAAACCAAGTGATCACGTCACTTTTGAGATTGAGCCTTGCCAAAGGACAGGAATACACTTTAATAATCTTGAACCATCAGTTCAGTCCGGCAACAAAACTAAGTAATACAGGTTCACAGAATGCAAATGAGTGGTAGAAAGACCCTTTTTTGTGTCAGATATAAACAGAATACCTCTGTGAAAAATTTTCAAAGTTACTAGCAGTTTACTTCAGTCCTGAGCTTTAAAAAGTTTTCTTTCCAGAATGGACAAAATCCAAGCTATAATTAAACTGTGATCACTGCAATTGCTACACTGCTATTGAAGATGATGGTGACTTTGGTCTAGTCCATCTCCTATCTCTCAAATGGTGACCCGACGGAGGCATACATTGTGGTAGCCTAGTTTGAATACCAACAGGCTAACGGAGAAGAGATTTCAAAATGGACCAGAGAAAGTAAGGGGAAGAATATGTGTGTGTGTAAGGGATGGCTAATCAAAGGTGGGAGGGCAGTAAGCGGAACACTGCATAGGCAGGAGCCTGAACTCTCCCACTGGAAGCCTGGGAAGGGATTCATACTAGCTAGGCTAGCAGACAGATGGACAATTTGCGAGGAAGCATGTGAGAGAAGTGTGAAGAGTTGTCAAAAATCAATAGAATTTGTTTCATACTTAATTCGCAGTTATAGCAGTGGATTCCAGGCTCTGAAATATAGAGGAGTACATATAAAGACATGCTAAACAGCTCACAGGTCAAGTGATCAAATCTGGAAGATGGAGAACATTCAGAAAAAGAAAACAAAAAAACAGCCACACAGAGAAAGCATTTACGCCTGAATGTGATATTCATCACTCAATGCAAAATTCTTCACTTCATCAGTAGTCTTAGGAAGACCACAGACATTCCTGTTTGAAGTTAACATCTGGTGTTTGACATGGAAAAGTCTCAGGAAACAGTGGTTTCATACATTCAGTGTAACTTCCATTCAAAGAGAGTCAAAACACTCAGGACAAAAAGAATTCAACCCTGCAACACTGATTTCCAGCATCAAGCCAATTATTTTAGCCACTGTTACAGGAAATTGTAATATGAAATTAATGGAACACATTTCCAAAAACTTAAGAAGCTGACAGATGCAACTATTACATAGAGAAAAGTATATATGGTATCAACTATGCAAATGAATACCTTTATTTCTATACTGAAATAAGAAAGGAACAGAATTTTAATATGTAGGAAAATAAATGAAGTATTATTTTTTATTGTTCTTAGCATAAACACATTGTTAAGAGAATAGAAATATCTTTATATGTACAAGGTAATACAATAAAGTTTATAATAGTGTTTCCAAGAATTAATACTTAGAAAGAGGGGCAACGGGGAGAAAAGAGACAGAGATTGTTAAGATAATAGATGGGTGACCATTAAACTACTAAATTATCACATATTCTTCTTACAATTATGGTCTGCCTATCATGTAATTTTAAGATCAGTGTAACAACCAGAATTTAGATTTTTAAAAAGTGTGAAGTTTTTCAAGGATGCCTTAAAACCACCAGCCATTTGCCCTCACACTGCAAAAATCTAACACCAAAACAGCAAAGTGCAAAGAATTAATAAGGATATATACAAAGCTCATGGACTATCACATCAGTATTACACAAAAGACTGATTCATACAGTAGTCCTCTCCCTATGGTTTATGGATTGCAAACAAAATATTTTCATAAGCAAAGAATGTTAAAAATCCACATAAGTAATTATGTGGTTATGTTGCTATTAAAGGCACCAGCAACAGAAACAGAAGTTTTATATCAATTAGAACATCTATCCTAATCAGAATGTTTTTGTAGTAAGCTGAATTCTTCAGGGGGGCTTTGGGGAGGGAGGGGAAGAAAAGGGAGGAGGCTGTGGAAAAATCCCCCAAAGCCCAAAAGAAAGACAAGTATTCTGTGCTTGATCCAAAGCCTTTGAAGTTAACAGAGTCTTCAATTAAACTGCAAGAGACTTTGCATCAGGCCCCTTCTAAGATTTAATGCATTTCCTCAGATTAAATCCACAGAGAATGCAGAAGTTTTGCTTTTATGTATTTTCCACTATAAAATAAATTTTAGAATTCAAGTAAGGCACAAATGCACATTTAGGATTGTCAGCTAAATTATAAACCTTTATATTTTTCAAAGTTAGAAAATACAGAATGACTATTCCTCCTTGGATGCAGATCTACTCAATTCAGAAATTACACTTTCCTTTCTTTCCCTGTCACACAGTTGAATAGTATTAGCAGTATCAATTTTAGAATTTCCTTAATAAATAAGTGTATTCATTACAATAGATGTTATACATTCATTTGTTGTGTAACCACACCTTGTATGTTTTAGTGTCTTGCAATGAAAAATTACCATTTAGTGATATACTCTGGGGAACCTGATGCTCCAATTAATTACTTAATGACTATTATTAATTAATGCCTCAAAGTAGGTACCCTTTCATAAACTGTCTTTTAAAGATTGATATATGCAATGTAAATCTACAAGCAAGAACATAGAACACAAGCACTGTGACTATCCTATCCTTGCACTGCAGACTGATTAGCAGACTAAGCAGACTAATCTAAACTACACAGTTTAAAAAGGTGGTTCCATGAAACTGAGAAATACTATTTTCACAACAACAACTTCAATAACAACTTCATCCTTTTTGCTCATATCTCTCCTGGGAAGAAATACTTTTCTACTCCTTTCTCATGTCCTTCCTTAACCCTACACCAGAGATTCGGTGAATTCACGGAGAAGCTTGAGAGGTGAAACGTGTGTGAAACAGCAGAACTCTCATTTGTTAAATTACATAAACTGTTTCCTTATAACTGTTAGTATTTTAGCATGTTCCGCAAGCCCAAATTCATTCCAACCGCATAGGTGAAGAGCCATAGATACTGAACTCACTCATCCCTGAAATAACCCCTGTACTTTAGCTGTAGCATAACTGCCTTTGGGTATCTGTTAAATATAACTGGGTCTGCAGCTAGACAGCACAAATATCATCCTTTCAAAACTGCATTAAGTACAGCTGTCCTCACCACGCAGCTTAGAAGTTTAATGATCAAAATCATACTGTGCACCAGGCTGCTCAGTCAAACCCTGGCACATCTGTCTACAGCCATACATGAGCTGCCTGAGATCCTGTTTCTAAAGTCTTTGAATTCCTCTTAAATTCCAAACAAGACAAAGTTGGTTCCTGAACATGAAGCAATCCAAAATAAGCTCACCAGGACTTACATTAGCAACAAATGCTTCTAAGAGCTAGTAATTGCTTACATTTCTGGTCTGGAAGAAATTTCTCAACATACTTAAAAGTTGTGGCAAGCTTTTCAGTAATCTTAAGACTCAGAGGGATGTGGCATGGCCCCAAGAAACTTTTATGGTCACAACATACTCAAAATTTGCCATGCAGAATCCTCCTTGCAGGCAAGCATCTACACAATTTAAGTGCAACAGGACTGAAGTAACAGGTGAAAATACTAAGAACTAAGTAGGAAAAGGTGGTGCTTTTCTCAAGGACCACAGATTACAGCTCAGTGCAAAAAAAGGGGAAAGCATGCTACTAAAATGTGAAGATTGTACTTGGAGGCAAAAAAAAGAGGATATATTTATCACCTGTGAGTACTTCTGTGAGTATTTGTTAGTATTTCTGCAAGTCAAATGTGCTGACAATAATGTATACTGGAACTCTATTGTTCACTCAAAGAAAAATGCAGTAGCTCTTTCCAGTTTCCATTCCACTCCAACCCAAAATGTGAAAGTCACTGATTTTGAAGAACAGAGGCCATGTTATTTAGGAAGAAAAAGATGTATTCTAACTTAGGGAGAGATGGCACTCCAGCTTGTTGCTTGTAGCAGGGAGTTCCATCATGCTGGACCAGAATTCTGTTATTCTCAGTGTTTAAAACACAGTTGTTGTTTTTCTCTCATCCTATATGGTAAACATTGCAAGAAAAAGTAAATGAGATGCTACAACAAGGTAGTCAGTAGCTGTTAGCACTCGAGCAAAGGTAACAAAACTAACCACAGTTATGATGAAAGTGTACAGAGGCAGATCAATGTCTCATTTTCTGGAGAAATAGCACAGATGAGACAATTTCTCTAGCACCATAAAAATATCAATGCTTATTAATTAACCTGTCTACCCTGCTGATCTTAGCCTGTCTATTTTACCTTAAACCTAGGTCAGCAATGAGTTGAAGATAACAGTTAAAAACTTTGCCAGTTTCTAAGTCTGGTTCCTGCTTGTAACGCAGCATTTTTAGGATTAGCTTCTGATTTATAGCTTTGGTGGGCTGGAGCACAACACTAACAAACCCAGCCTCTCGTAACAGTTCAGGTACATATGCTGTAAGGAACACTTCAAAATGCAATTACAACTGGAAATACCAATTTAAAATAACATTAAACAAGAAAGCTGTCACATTTTCTAAAATGTTACTAATGTTTTGTTGCCAACAGTGCACAACTGCCTACAGAAAGTACACAAAAACTTAGTCAAAGCCTAGAAAATGCAAGTTTCATTTTTCAACAGCTGTAACTAAGCACAAACAATATGAAGTCTAGTTAAAGTTGCATGGCAATATTCTTTACAATTTTTACAACAGAATTTATCACCTATGAATAGCAACAGTGCCAGCTCCAGCAAAATTAAATTGAATTAAAAATACTTCAGCAGAGGTGCACTGACTAGACCACCTTTAAAGGCCATTTCCAACTCAACCATTCTATGATCTAAAGAACCTACCGCTGTTTGACTTATAGTAACGTGGTAAGCTCTAGAAGATCTTTATACATTAGGAAAGGAAGATGTTTTGTGTCATGAAGCTGGTAACGCTTGTGAATTCACTTTGCAACTATCTTTAATTTAATTTGCTTATTAGTAACCATCCGTACAGCAATATTGACAGTTGAATCATAAGACCTCAAGTTAGAGTGCCACCTGCTAAACACTTGGTACAATTTTATTGATGTGACTGAAATCTATGAAAACTGTTCTTAAAAAGTATGCTTACCTTATTCTGAAAAATATATGGGGAAACATAGCAATGGAACATAAAATCTCAGTCGGCAGAAAGAATTAAACAAATATCTTGACTACATGTCCACTATGCAAAACTAATATTCAGCATTCCACAGTGAATTAAAAACAGATTGCCTTTTACCAATGAAAACAAACCTATTCTGAAAATGAAAACAGCCACAGGATGTTTTCCTTCAAATATTTTGAAATTCAAGTTAATGAAAAGGTAAACAGTGTGGTCTGCATTTCATGTGACCTACAGAATATTGCTAAGGATAGAAAATAATTCTTTTTTTAATTGTATGTTTAATAACTATCTCTGGGAAAAGAAGAATACAATGGAAAATGAATGTTTACTAAAACACAGAAAGGATGCCTTCTTGATTTGGGCATAGGCTATGGCCAGCAATTAGCAACCAATAAGTTATGATGGCTTAGCCACTGCTTGTCAAAAAAACTGTAATAATTAATGTACCTGTTGTATTACAATGAGGCTAAAAATCCTCTATGGGTTTAAAAAAGCACCCATCCATAAACTTGATTTGGAACATGAGATCAACTCACTACAAGGTGCATAATTAACTGAAAAACAGAATCATCAGCAGAAAGTAATAGAGATAACAACTGTGCAAAATCTCCAAAAAATTCCAAACAGATATTACCTCTTTTCAAGAATTATTGCTAAATGAAAGCGTGTTTGAAGCAAATATGTAAAATACACAGTCAGTCATGACTATGAATACATCAAAAATAATGTGACAAAACAAACTAGTAAGACTAATAATATTCCTTCTATATTCTTGGCAATGAGCTGGTCCTCTTAGAAAATAAAATTCCAAATGTAAACCTGTAAAATTCATTAAAACAATAGCATTGTTTCATTCTGGGGCTCCAATACTTTATGCCCCCACGTAAGCATGAGGCATCTGAATTCTTGGCAGAAGAACCTCCTAAAGGAAGTGACAAAATGTCTTACCGTTTGAATTTATTATCCCTCTTCAAGCATGAAATCCTTCTCCATGCATCCTCACACATTCAGAACCTTCACTTCAGCACTATTCTAACATAACAGTAACCAGTTCATGACTAACTCACCTTCAGACTGGAAAATCTTGGTCAAATAAATTTAAAAGAAAATGCTGCTTTTCAGCTATAAGTCTGTATTTCCATGACTTCTTTGTTACACTGCTCTATCATTAAGAGAAGGAAACACAGTAAGATGCTTCCATCCAAACACTGCTCCAGCAATGCCAAATTCCTATGATATTTTCCTATTAACTTCATTATGCTCACATGAAGCATGGAAATCCTGGTGCACACTACGCTAATAACTGAAGCACATCACACAGAACTCTGCTCTGCAACAGCATAGTTATATTGCAAACTAACGATGCCATTACAAAAGGAAAACACACAATTCCACCTTAAAACTTGGACTTGAAACATTTTAGGTTTCAGATTCCCTTTGTGAACTCCTCGCATGAACTTAGGATAATGTGGAAGAAAAAATACAATTCCATGTATTGATATTTTTGATTCAGAATTGCTTTCTGGCATCACTTCTGCTCCTCATCTCTTAAAACAGTACTTCACTCTTCTTTAGTGTCCTGTCTGGTCTCAGCCTTGACTGTTTATTTCAATACCTTCCTATTTGTATGCCTTTATTCAATCTTTTACAAACATCATTGGTTAGAGATTTAATGTTTAACAATGTACCATCAGTGGGCTTCAGAGGAAACATTGCACTGAAATTAATGAGCCACAGGGGTGTTAAAATTCCACCCTTATTTTAGGCTCATGTTTGTTATGTTTTATTAACATGTGGAAACTTCTTTCTGTATCTAAAAGCATTTAGAGCCTTTTTCCAACTGTTGTTGAAAGCTCAGATTATTTATACTAACTGAACCATGTATATGTACTATATAAACAAAACAAATCTATTTATAAAGATTCTAAACCAACTAGATGCTTCCTGGTAAGCATCGTTTGTAATGAAGACAAAATATAACATAGAGAATAGAGTGTGCAAATGCATGTATTCCCATTCAAATGCGCACCTTATCCTAAAGAGTGCTCTCTCACTCACATAAACAGAGGAAAGAAAACAAAAGGCAACAGGCTTTACCTTTCTGCAGACACTTTCAAAATTAACTTCTGTCCTAAGAGCAAATCTGGTAACTTCATCCGGTTTTATTTCCTGTGGACAAAAGATGTATTTATTCCTCTTATGATGACACTATGAAATCTTTCTAAGGTTCACCCTCCTCATAAACATTCTACCTTCATGGTATCTCCATCTTCTTAAAGGAAGAAAAACAGTTTGATATCTAGAGAGGTTTTTAATGTGTGTACGTGAATACCAAATTTACTGACTTCCAAAACATTACTTACACCTAATCTGACTGTATGCACTACTACTGAGGGGAGCAGAGATTTTCAACAATAAAGTATGCAGGAGGGTGGGCTTATATAGAGAAATGTTTAAATTGCCTGTATTGTTGTGCTACGAATAAAACTTTGAGATGTTTGAAATGCTCCACTTAGACTCTGAAATTACATCAGAACTTTCCAACATATGTGCATATATAAATTTAAGGCAATGAAAATGAAGTTGAGAAGAAAAAAAGAAATTCCCTTTTCTGAGGAGACTGACTACACATACAGTTTTTTATTCCTGGACTCAAGTGTTTCCACTGGCAGCTGTTAGAGAGGAATGAAAATCCTGGACAAATGGATTTTGTTAAAAGTTGAATATTCTATGAAACACTCTCTCATGACAGATTTCACATTATTTTAAAATACATACTTTATACATGCTATATTACAAAGTGCCATATTAAGCTTATCAAATGAATGCACTGAATATTGGCTTTTTCCTCCTAGGGTACTGCATTAAATAAATCATGTTACGTACCAGTTGTTTGCCAGATGGACATTTTAAAAGCAGTTTAACTACTATTATGCAGAGCCCAAATAAGTTCCACACACTCACCGTTCTGAAAAATTACAAACTTTGTACAAAGAAACTGAGTTATTCCAATAGCTTTTAGCTAGATCTAGCCTATATCACAACGCTGGTGCCTTCGACACCTAAAGAAAACGATCTGTTTGCTAGTTTCTAAAACTCCAGAAAAAGAGATGACTTAAATATAAAATAATTTTGTGACACTTGTGGTCAATAAAGAAGAAAAAAAAAGAAATTGGAAGTGCTCATGCAAGTATTATGGTTTGAAAAAATCAGACATGTCTAAGTGTTTGGGCTGCACCTGTAGTTAAAATTATGCTCAGACCTGGACAAGAAAGGTGCTAAATGACAACACTTAAAAGCAACTACTGCGACTACTGGGTTATAATAGTTATAGCATTAGCAAGGATTCAAATGCAAATCAAATTATGGGAGCCATGATAATTTACAACTGTCTAGAAAAAAAAATCATACTATACAATAGGGAAAGACTTTCATATTCCACAGTTAAATTAAACTTGTTCTTTTCTCCCTTTCTCCCTGCTTGATCATTCTTGATAAGTACCTCAACGTTAGCACTTAACATCATGCTCCGTTGTTAAATTTCCACATTCTATCCTGGTTTGTCCTAAATCTGGAGTAGTGTGTGTAATTTCAGGAAGAACCAAGCAGCTTACTTTCTTACAGAGGTAATACTTTGCATTTAAAACCCTTGTGTTCTCCCTCCTTCTATGTGTTCGATACCATACAGAGTGTGCATCTTATTTAGATCTCTAGGTTGTTGCAAAAATTGCATGTGTCTTAAAATCACAAGCAAACATACAGTAATGGGAATAAAGTAACAGAACAAAACTAAATTCACAAAAAAATATATTTTTTTTGTGAATGTCAGAAGAGCTTCCTGACAATGAGGTCTAGAAGTCTACAAAATTGTCTCCCAAAGGTATTGGTGGGAGCTCAATCACTTGGAGGACAGAATCCAGACTGGAAAAACACTGGTGGATGTAGGAAACAATCTTCTACTGGCAGATGGACAGTTGGATGATTTAATAGAATCTAGAGATGGAAAAGACCTATGATTCAGTTTTCCATGACTTTCCAAAGCATTTCACAGATGGTGAAAGTAGGACACACTGGTTAAATGACATGCTTACTGTCACATAGTCAGTCGGGGGCTACAAGGGAAGCTCTGAAACTTAATACTATTCAGAAAATCAAGATGTTGCTTTATTTAAGAAAAAAAAAAAAGTACACGATCTTCATCCCAAATAAAACTACCTATTTCCTTTCCCTCTAGGATTTAAACACAGCAGTCTGGTTTGGAGGGGAGGCAGATAAGCTTCAGCAATTCCTACACTAAACATCAAAGGTTTAGTTTTTAATGACAATATTGCAGAATTCCCTTAACACTGCAGAACTGTGCACAATAATGGAGAAAGAATTCCAGTTTGGAATGTGAAATCATTAATGGAGCTTCACTGAAATGCCTAGTACACAGAGTGAGAACAAGAACCTTCTGTTAAGGCTTAACACCCCAAATTTATAAAGGTTCTCTTTTACTTCTCTTAAGAGTTAAGACAAAATCCACACTTTTTACTTATACAGTCTTCAACAGCGGTCTGGTTTTGTAAAAGCAGCCATATAAGTCAAATTACTGGAATAACTAGACCCTTATTCTGTGTCTATTAATATTTAGCAACAAACAGGAAAATAGAAGAATAATATAGTGACATTTTTCCTAGCACAGTTCTGTCAGCTTTGAGATGCAGGTAGCTCAAGAATTCCTAACTCACAAAAAGCCCTTTTGTATTGAATGACTATTAGGAAATCTTTCACAAATTATGTTGAGGGCTGTAAGTAGCTGTTATCTGTAGCATCTCTGGAACCAGTTCAGAGATTCCTCCTGCCCTGCTTCTGAAGCCCAACCCTGTGTACCCATAGAACTTGACATCTCCATCCCAGGTCCATAGATGTGACAGTTGCTTTCTCATCAGTAGCTTCCATCAGTAGTGAAGCTCAGTTATGCAGCTAGAGGCCATGGACAAGGCACTGCCTTTTGACACCACCCATATGTAACACACCCCGGACTCAAGTGAACTTACGTACTGTCAGTCAAAACTGAACCCTCATTTTCACCTGGTCAGGACTGAAGCTCACTATTGACAGGATGCCCCCCTTCATGATCTCTAGATTCCTAAGCATGTGCATATTCATGTATCCCCACAGCACATCCCTCTTCTCCACCTAATACTCCTCTGCCTGGGTCCAGAACCCTTTTATCCTTCTCACGAGCCTAGCCCTAGCAGGCAGAAGCTCACACTCTGTCTGGTAGGTATGCCTGTCTTTCATGCATCCCACATACTCTCAGGTCCCTCCTAATCACCAACCAGTACAGTCCCTTTACCCACTGGATGCCTGCGTCAGACCTAGCATCCCTCACCTGCTGATAGATCAACTTGAAGACAACCCAGACCACCCAGGTATGGTGAAAATCCAGACACTCTGCTTACGCCCTCATCAGCAGGTGCCAGGCACATGTAACTGGCAGTACGAGTCCAGGAAATTTTTCACAGAAAGGGTCATTGGGCACTGGCAGAGGCTGCCCAGGGAGGTGGTTAAGTCACCTTCCCAGGAGGTCTTTAAGGCACAGGTGGACGAGGTGCTAAGGGATGTGGTTTAGTGTTTGATAGAAATGGTTGGACTCGATGATCCGGTGGGTCTCTTCCAACCTGGTGATTCTATGATTCTAGGTGCCACACAAAGAGCCCCTCTTAAACTGCCCCACTCTCACCTGTAGCTGCACCCAGGACATACGCTGCTCCTGCTCTGCCAGTTGGGACACATGCTGCTCCTGCTCTCATGGCTGGAGATTAGACCCTCACCAGTTTCTGCTGCTGACATCATGGGCTCAGGTCACCTACAATCATGATCTGACTCCAGTTGCTAGCCCTGTATCTGCCCATGCTGATCCTCCTAGTAGTTAGCAACTAGTTCTTACAGCATTCCCCCCTGCCAGCATAAGTATCAGGATTATATGGAGAGTTGAGATTTATATAAAGAAGACAGACTACGGTTACCAGTCACAGGGCTTGGTCAGGTAAGCATACTCACTGGGCAGTGCTCCCTCCTCCCCCATAAAGATTGCTTAATAAGTTTCATATATTCCACATCTCCATATATATCACAAAATCCTGATATTCATCTCGTCTCACCTTCTTATAGGTTATAAAATCCAGCCTGGCCTTCCCCAGAGCAATACCAATAATTTCTTAATGGTCTGTTACTTAGTGACTGGAGGCATCTTTTTCCCCTTTATTTATTACCCCTTTAGTACTGAACGTGCCCATGACTGGAGACTTGTAGTGGTCCACTCACCACCTTTCATGTGCCCTTACAAATTATAGCTGCTTTCCAAAAGCAAGCTAACGTTTGGTATCACAACATCCTGTGCTAGCATGTTTCCCAGATTAATGAGGTGTGTTCTAAGCTAAGTGGGAATACAGAAAGTTAAGTGGGAACTAGATAAGTATGCTACTCAATGAAATTATCCAGTCCACAATAATCCCAGATGAAATAAATACAGCCAAAGCCTCTCTGCTAACCAAGACACACACTCTCCTCTCCTTGAAAATCATCTCTGCAAACACTTTAAACAACCTACAACATACTTTAAAAAAGCCTTAAAAATAAGGTGTTGAAGTACTGACTGCCTCTTGAGGAATGATGAAAAACAACTGCTGGGATCAGTAATTTTGGTGAGTATTTGGAGATTTTGGAGGCTAGAGCTTTTCATCAGTCTTGAGAGCACCTGCAGCAATCCTTGGTGAAGAACAATGTATTCATTATCAGAAAATATTTCCACAGACATAAAACAGGTCCTGTATATGTGCACACTGGCCATGTTTTCTCTCGTAGGAAAGTTACTACAATTACAACAAGAGCTCCTGACTTTCAGATACACAGCCAGCACTGATGGTACCAGTGCCCTAGACTGCAAATGCTGGCAGACCAATGGATAATAGGTGGCAAGCAACAAAGGGAGGAGATTGTTTTAATTACTCACTGTATATCTATCTCATCTCTGTCACGAAACCCTTTTAGAGACAGGGAAGTGAGCTAAGGAAGACTGCAAGCTCATGCACATGGCACAAAACACAGTGGTGTAGCTCTGGCAGTCCTGGTGCCCGAGCTGAGCTAACAACTGTCACAGCAACAACCAAGATGAGACTGATGAAGGTGGTAAAAGTGACAGTGGAAGCAGGACCGGCCTGACTCTCTGAGCTGAGATTTACACAATTTTTAAACTATTTTCACAGCATGGGGACTGAGGCTCCTCTGGATGTTTGCCACTCAAGCAGCTGCTCTGTGCCCTAGCAGGGGGACTTCAGGTGAACCCACTCACCAGGCATTTGGACCTTTTCAAGGTTGCAGGCAGATGACTAGACCCTGGCCTTGAGATTAAGCAAAATGCAGAGAATGTGAAAAAACTACTGGACATGACACAAGAAAATTGCTGGATGTGAGAAATAATACAAGAAGTTGACAGAGTGGCCAGATTTTACAGGGAGTGTTACATGAGAAACAGACAAGCTCCATGGAAATCTGAACAGAAGTATGGGGCAGCTTTTGGGAAGGGACAACTTGCAAGGCTGACAGTACGGGTAAGAGCACACAAAGCCAAGACCACCTACAAAATTATACTGAAACACCAAATGGGGGGGAAAAGTAACTATGGGTGGGAAAAGACTAACCTAGGGCTAGGAAAAGGGAGCACTGGGGCACAGGTAGGGATGTGGCATCATGCTGCAGGGGTGGCTGTGGGGCAACCACTTATCTCTGCTGAATTCAGTCCCAATCCAGAGGCAGAGCACTCACTCCACTACTTACAGAAACCTAGAAGAGCAAAGTTTGGGTCTTGTTTTGTAAATGATGAATTTATTTATATACATTTTAACTGCCTTATACAGGAAGGCAAGACTATATTGAGCAGTACATCAAGCGTAAACAGCATCTGAAAATATAATTTCATGCTGACATTGACTGTGGTTGCTCTGACCACACTTTGTCCAATGATACTGCAAAAGATACAGTTTGTCACTTTTTTTTCCTCACAAAAAATACCCATCAGATGAGGCTTTGACACATCTCAGAAATGCAAGATCATTCACATAAAATGTGTTCCCAGCTATGCTGTCTAACGCAGTTTTAGATGACTCAGAAAAAAAAAGCTTCCCAGCAGTGGCCTGTGGAAACAATTTAGGAATCCTTACACTATCAGAAACCACCCAATTCAATTTTCTTTTGATTAACATTTTCCTTTTACCTGTATAACACAATTCATTTATTTTCCTCATTTTTTTTGCATTTTCTTAGTTGTACAAGCGTTATGTCCTTCCTTGAGAAACTGCTTATATACGACATCCTTATAAGATTATTTTTGCCTTAAAATTGATGAATTCCTATATAAATTAAGTCACAGTATCAGTGCACATAATTCAATTAGATAACAGAACACCCATACCAAAATTCAAATATTACACTTCTGCTGGAATCTCCTCTGCAGTTTGTTACCCAGTACAGCACTTGCACCTTTTAAAACATTACTATAATTTTTACTCTTTAGCAGCTATTGTTAACTTTCTTGTAAAGTTTCTTATATTTTTCCACAGTATTCAGTCTCACTTTGCTTTTTCCTGTCATTTTTCTAGGTTCCTTAGTGAGGAAACGGGGATATGAAAAAAATCCACTTCAAGACAGGTCTTCAGCATCTTTTTGTCTGTAATTTAGTAACTGCATGGCTTCCTGTTCTAACCAATTTCTTCCCTTAAGTCTGTAAAAGTCCAGTATTTTAGTCATTCAGAGCAAAAGTAGTCTTTGATTCTTAGTGTAAATACTACCACTGTGTAAGTGCACAAAGCCAGGATCATGCACTTACAAGCAGGATACACAGCAGTGAAATACATCAGCCATGGTTCACCTGAAAGTTTATATACCGCTCAAAAATAAACTGAATCCATGATAAAAATACTAGTTTGTCACAGCTGTGAGGGTGAGCTTTCAAGAAATGCAGTACTTTATATACCAAACTGATTATAAAGAAAAAATGACACTGGTTTCCCCTGACAGTTTGCAAATCCAACTCGTTTGTCAGTAGCTGTGATGCAAATACAGACACACACAGGAGTTTCTACAGATGTGAGTCTCATTAGTGGACCACCATAACAAACTAAATGGCATCTTGCCTATGTCAAAAAATAAAATCAATCCACCCCTCAAACTATATCCCCCCAGACTCCAGTGTTTCCAGATGTGAAGCCAAGATGAATAGTATTGCCAGGAAGGGAATTAGGATAAAATTAATAAACAGAACAGTGGGACAGAAAATTTCAACTGGTATATAAAAATCTTACACTGTCAAGTTAAGTGTGGCTTAAGCTTATTAATAAGTTTGTGAAACAGACAAGTGCTACACTGAGATATCTGCTTTATTATAAAATCAATAGGCAATTTTATCAACAGACAAAATTAAACACTTTCAAGTAGCTGGATCCTTCCAGCACTTACAAATTATTACCGAGTTACTTCTCAAGTCCCCTTTTGAGTAACTAAATTTCCTGAACTTCATCGACCACAGAGTAAAAATTTGTCTGTTTTTAACCTCTGCTAGTCTTTTTTTTTTAATATTTGCTCTCATTCTTAACTACTATTTTAAAAATAGGTATAAAATGGGATGTAGTATCTGTCTTGGTAATATTATGCAGAAGAGAATTCTCATTCTAGACAATGAGCCTGTAGTCTTCCTTACTCCTGGAAATTTAATCTTCCATTTGGCTTTACTTTGTTTGCTTTATTGAATCCAGGCAATCCAGGACAGCCATCTTTATCCATCACCTTTAAATTTCATAAAATGCTTCTAGAGAGGTCTCTGATCTGTCTCAAATTCCCCTAACTGCAGCCTGATGTTAGGTAAACACAAACACTTGCTGCTTGTTTGTGACTGCACCTTCTGCAGTAAAGCTTTAGACACCTAGAGACTCAGACTTTTGTTTTAATGATTTCCTGCTTTGTTGACGGCAACAAGCAATCCTGAAAACCCATTTATCTCCTCTGGCCCAATGACAATGTGGGCACGCCCAAATGATGCAACTGCACCATTTATTTTACTTGGTGTTAAGAGACAGATCAGACATTCATTAAAATTTTTCATTCCTCATTAAGAAAAATATAAACTGACACAGTAATTTAGTGGACCTAGTAGCACCACTCTGACACTAAAAATTCTGTTGCTAGCAGTCCCTAGAAATCTCCAGTCTTTGTACACATATATTTCTACTAAAAATACAGCACAATCTCTCTCCCAACCCACACTCAGCTCACACTAGATTTACATAAAATGCAGTAAAAAGCATTTATTTCTAATACTTGAAACAGATAGAGAAACATTTATGAAATGCTTAAGTAAAGAAATCATAGAATCACCAGGTTGGAAGAGACCCATCAGATCACAGAGTTCAACCATTCCTATCAAACACTAAACCATGTCCCTGAGCACCTCGTCCACCCATCCCTTAAACACCTCCAGGGAAGGTGAATCAACCACCTCCCTGGGCAGCCTGTTCCAATGCCCAATGACCCTTTCTGTGAAAAACTTCCTCCTGATGTCTAGCCTGAACCTCCCCTGGAGGAGCTTGAGGCCATTCGCTCTCATCCTGTGCCCTGTCACTTGGGAGAAGAGGCCAGCTCCCTCCTCTCCACAACCTCCTCTCAGGGAGTTGCAGAGAGCAATGAGGTCTC
>WAAB01011549.1:1891-20080 GCA_013389865.1 Piaya cayana | reverse complement strand
TTCAGATCCCTTTGCAGAGCCTCCCTACCTTCCAGCAGATCGACACTTCCACCCAGCTTAGTGTCATCTGCAAACTTGCTAAGGGTGCACTCAATGCCTTCATCCAGGTCATTGATGAAGACATTGAACAGGGCTGGACCCAGCACTGAGCCCTGGGGAACCCCACTTGTAACTGGTCTCCAGCTGGATTTAACACCATTTACCACCACTACACCATTTACCACCACTTTCATGTCATGAAAGACGTGATATGATTCCTCTACCAATACCAAGGTTAAAGAACTGCCTTGCTCAGGTTGACTTGTCATTCTTCCTGGCAAGACAGCATCACGTTTTTCAATATTCAGGCACATTTATGCTCCCACCTCTGAGACAGAGAAAGTGAAGGAGTCTACTTGGGAGCTACCACCATGGTTTATTTGGTGACTCACTGGCACGTCACCAGCATAAACTGTTGCTTTTTAAATTACAGATGGACACAAAATCTAAGTTTGTAAAAATACACAGTACTCAGCTGGATACTAGGAGAGATTGCAAAAGACAGTCATTAACTGTAGGTTAAAAGTGTTTGGGAAGATGGGACACCTAATCCTATAAATCTAGTATAATGTAATATACTGATTAAGCCTTCATGCTGAGGAATAAGCGCACTCAAAATTAATACAAAACAAGACAAATAAATCCATATATGTTAATGTATTCTTTCTTTTTCTGTGAAAATTACATGTGACATTACAATGTGTGGTACGAATGTCCTTCCAAATGGCCATGCTCTGCATGTTTTTGGAACTTCTAATTATTAAACTGGTTTCATACTATCAGTCTTACAAATGTTTACTAATATTGTTTGAATAAACACTATTATTTCAGAAGTCCGCACATTTTCAGGACTGACTCTTTCTTTCAATAAATGGCTTCAAGAAGTTAAAACTTTTCTAAGCTTATAATCAATGTTTAAGTCTGAGAAAAGTTCAAATCACGTAGATGCACAGATTTAGCTTCCCACAGAAGTCAAGTTTTACAGTAAATACCTGTGTCATAAAGAACACAACTACAGGAAAGCAAACCCACAACAAAAAAAAAAGATCCTGTGGATCTTTTTTTGTTACATCAGACTAGCCAACAAAGCTTTTCCCGGCAACCTGACTGGATGACTTGATTCTATATCATCACATACTGAAACCAGAGGTTTTATCCGGTAGAAATTAAGACATTTTCTCTCTAATTGCAGACAAATCAAGTGAATTATAATTTAAATACAATCCCCTGTATCATTAGGGTTTAAGTTTATTATTATGCCCTACAGTAATTATAGTATTTTTCACTTATCAAATACCTAGATTCTGTATTGCAAAAAGGAAGGAAGGAAAGCATAAAAAGAAAGTGTTCTACAGCTGCTCATTCTCCTAAAGTATACACTAAAGAAAATGTCATGTATTTTCAACGACTGTGTGCTTCATCGTTGCCTTACATTTTCAAAAGCTTTATAAAATTCAATGTTGTTTAAACTTGCCTTTTATTTTAATATATGCCTTCTCAAAATAAAAAAAAAAATCCTCCTTGAAATCACTGATTTTCAGCCCTGATGGATTAATAAAAACTTGGTCAGGAACACTACAGAATAGATTAAGAAAAAACAGTAAAAGTTAATTCTCATTTTAAAAAAACAAAACTAAAGAAGTCACTAGAGGAAACTATCGGAATCGAACTTCCAAAACAAGTCAAAGCTGTATAACCATCTCACTTTAGATGAACATATGGCATTTGACTTTGATGGGAATTAACTATTACTAACCGGTTAAAAAAACACTCCAAAATTACAGTTAATCATTGGGAATGCAAGAATGTATTTAAAGTGGAGCTTGTCTAGCAATTGTTCTTTTTGTGAACTACGCTGGTGTCAGGTTTTTGCTGGCACCAATTTTAAACATTACTAAATGTCTACAGTATTGCTGTCTCAGTTTAGATCCAAGTGAAATTAAGCGTCAACCTGCAAGTTTCCTCTACTAAGTTTCACACTGATAGATTTCTGGTTTTTATTGTTTTTCTGGAAAAATAAAGTTATTAAAATACTGATCAAACAAAAGTATACAATATTCCTGTAAAAGTAGTTTTGTCCAATTGGTTCCCTTCTTCTTGCTAAATATCCTCTTTCTGCCCTGCTGTACGAACGCTCTTAAAAGCAGAGCTTGTAGCTGAGGCAAAGACTACTTATTCATGCAGCTTAGTAACAAAGCAAAATGAAAAAACAACTCCTCAAAGGAAGAGTTAACAAGGCTAGTTTGTTTAAGCTCTTGTAAAATACCCAAACTTTATTTGGCAAGTATAGGCTGCTCTTTTCTGCCACGTTTCTAAACTAATTTAATATTTCAAGAGGTATGCAAGTCAAATGCCAGCAATTACATCAGTCTACCGAGATGAACACTGTGAACTTGGCATTTTTCTTTAGTCAATTACATTAAATGAATTGTTTAATTTTGGAGATTCCCGTCTTATTCAGTAGCTACATTCAGGGAGCAGCAGTGACTGTTTCTACCATGGGACTGAAGAAAAAGTCAATAAATCTATACTCTTGAGACAATTTCAGAAGTAGGAGGTGTTATGAAAGTAAACTACAATTACAAGCATTCCAAAGAAAAGTTGCAAAAGAGAAAAAAACCAATTTTGGTGAATTATTCAACATCGCAAGCACGATGATGCCAAAGTTATCGTTATTTGAATGTTCTTCAAACATCTTTTAGTTCTGAATATCAGTGTTCACTTTGACTGGTACAATCTGTAATTTCACACTGTACTGGCAATTTGTTCCACACTGCTTCTCTAATATTAAAATAACAACCACATGCAATTTCAGGGTTAACGTATTTCCAAGCAGTCCTGTGTTGGCTGGAACTATAATCGGTTTTGAATTACTATCCCCAGTATTCACAACTGTTGCCAGTATTGCCAGTTGCCAGATGAACCGTTTTTGTAACAATTAAAGAAAAACACTGCTTCCTGCCAGGAGGGGACGCTATGGACAACTAGCAGAAAGCGGCCTCTTTTCTCTCAGCAGGAGCTTGAGCCAGCAAGACTGCCACCAAAGCAGCCAGAAAAAGGATGTGCCATATAATCACAATGTTCCCAATGGAGACTGTCTGAAAACTGGGTGCAATCCAGATAATAATCCCCACCTGCTTGATTCTGGTTTGAAATAGATACAGAAACCGAAATGAGTAATAAAGACTGAAAATCCTGGAGAGAGGCAGAAAAAGGTAGAAGAGTGTGAATATACAGATCCACACATACAGCCCCTTTGTCTGCTTCCAGAGGGCATAAAAGGAGTTCAAAGATTACACGCGAGAAAGAATTCAGTTTTTCATTCACTTTCCCAGTATGCACTACCTCCAGGAAAAGTATACCCCTTCCAGTCTTCTCTTAAAGCACCACAGGGAAGAAAACAAATTACTTTTTGTCCTTTCCTAGATATCTTGAATATTCTGCAAAACAAGCCTGGTATCTCATTTAACCAAGATAAGGAGTAAAGGTGAAAAGAAGAGATCTGGCAACAAAATAATTTTCTTCCAGTACCTGCAGATTTCCAAACTGGCTGCTAAAAGCTCCTCAGCAAAATCTTGGTATACAATATGCAAAACAATTACCCAGGATGAATATACAAATTGTATAACCCTCCAACATCTGCAGTTCACTTTGTATCCTGCAGTCCTGTTCCAATTTTGTTACACTGTCTATACATGTTACGCCGTATCTCTGATCATCTTTGACAATTTTCTTTATAGTTTACTAATTTTATTTTATTTTAAATACATAAACAAGGCTTATGCGCTACAGGGGAAAACGACTGATTTAAACAGAGACAGAATGTCTTCCGTCTAAAGACACCAAAAAGCAATACAGCATTTTCAAACAGGTAAGTATCCACCTCCAATATCCACCTCCTGACTGGTAATTACCAACTTTAACCCAGTGAAAATGAACCACTGGGAATTTAATTCTTATCAGTAACACATGCACTACTTTGCATTTAGCATTATCAAATTTTATTGCTCAGTTAGTTGGTTTTGTAATATTATTCTGCAGCGTCTTGGGTGTTAGTATCTTCACTACCCTGAAATCTCAGGTCACCAAGCTCCAGCATTCATTTTTTTTTTCTGAATCATTTCCAGCACTAATTCCCACAGAATTCCACTACTAGCTTCCCAACACTATGAAAGCTAACAATCTATTTCTCTGTCACACTTACTTTGTTTAACTTTGTGACTAAAAGAACATCCATGAGCAGCTTTTTTTTTTTTAAATAACCCTCCTGTCAAACCTGAAAAAAAAATCCCAGAGGCTTTGATGCAAGCTGGACAATGGCTTTTTGGAAATTTAAAGCAATACAGAGACTCAATCAGCAACATCCAGTACATGGAGATATTCCTTCAAAGAACTCCCACTGATTTGCAAGGCATGACTTTCATTTCCTATATGTACAATTATTCTGCCTTACCCTAGCCATCCAGATGTTCATTCACTTCATTCTATAATAAACATATATATCTTATTTTGTCTTTGTAAGCAGGAGGCAATCATGGGGGAAATAAGATTTTACACACCAAAGCATCAACTGGGATAAGTAGACATAGGAGCTGCAGTCACCGTTCTGAATTAATTAGTTTCCAAGTGAGTATAAAGATATTTACAGTAGGTCTCCAATTTCTTCCATCTCTTCTCCCCTCCCAGCTCCTCCAATAAGAAGAAAAAAGAATAAAACCTTTATTCAAGAATAATTTCTTTTACATCTGTGAAGAACAAAAGACCTACTTTCTCTTCAGAAGAGAGAGTCCCCAAAAGTACAGTTGATTAGCATCCTGAGACAATTTAATACTGCTTCACCATACTAAACAGATTCACTGCTTACTGAAGATAATCATACCTTCTCCAGAACAAATTAAATACAGAGACCTAGTAGTATTCAGCAAGAAATTAACTAGAATTTCCCTCAAGACCTCACAAGGACCATCTTATTTGGCAGCTATTAGTACACCCAGTATGGGATGGCCAGAATGCAAAGAAAAGGTGTGCAATGCTTACAGAAACATTCTTTTCATTCTCAGGTTCCGATGAATTATGAAGAAGGTTGACAAAGATGCCCAAGTTGGTGCACTACAGTGAGATACATGTTGGAATGATGAAAGAAGTCAACAACAACAACAAAAAGTATCTGTTTGGAATATACATAAATATTTTTTAAATGAGCACAGAAACATGCTGACATTTCTGTCATTACTTTGAATAATAGTAACAATAAGTGTTTTGGTTTGCTGTCATTGCTCAATTTTCAAATAAATTAAGGCATATGGGTTGCATTAATTTGTTTTTCGTACTACTGCAAAGGTTGCCTCTTTATTAAAATAAACAATAAAAATACTTATGCAGAATTCAGAAAGGACATGGAGTCTCATCTGCAAGCCATATTTTTTAAAAAGTGAAAATATCTTATTTTGCATCCCCCCCAAAAAAAAAGGGTAGTAAAATTCTTATGCAAGACTAAGAGGAAAAAGCTTCATCTGCAAGCCATATTTTTAAGATACTTGACAATCTCTATTGAGAACCTGCTTTAGTATTTTCTTTAAGTTGTCTCAAATCCAACAAAAAGCTGCCTTTGTGATCTGTTTTCACTTTGTAACTAAGAATCTAGTGTATAAGAAAAAAAACATAACTGCTTCCATTTAAGTACCTTGTCAACAATGAAGTCTCAAAAATGAAGATGGTGATATTTTTACTGACTCATTTATGTAATAAATGCAGTCCATCTTTTTTTTTATCTGCTCCAAAGCAGTATTTGGTGTAAAAATCCCATTACATCCGTTATCATAATGAAATAAAACAGTAAGAATGACTGTCCGTTATTTTCTCATTACAAATTAAAACTCTACAGCACAAGATTCACATTCAGTGAAAATAATACAAAATGCTGTCAAGATTAAACATTCTGTGAATACACTAGTCTGCTTTCTCACTATTTTAAGAATCATGTCAGAAAAAAGTTGTAGGTAGGAATGTTCAAGGAAAGTGAGGATAGTGAGGGGATACAGTTACATAGTCACCTGACAAGGAATGCCTGCCTCATTAATCAAGAATATCAACAGCCAAGCCACAGACCCCACAAACACTGAGAAAGGCAGCCCAACAGGCATTCAGTTATCTTATCATTTCTTCTTAATACTTTTACTCCACCTCAGCTATGAGGACCAACATATTTGTGTTTTGATAAAAAGGTTGTCATCACTCACTTCTAAGGATAAGCATATGTGCATATTGGTATACAGGTGTAAATGAAATTTCCAGAAGTAAAATCTGTTTGGAAGTAACATGCTTACTGTTTTGACTAGAGAGCAATTCCATACACTAGCATCTGCTCCAGGAATAATTTATATTTGTTCAGACTCTTACCTCTCTCTGGAAGCATAACATTGCCTTTGCTCATTATTTCAATGTTAGCGTAATGCTTTTAATTTCAGAAAGAGAAGATTTTTTAAGTAAGAATTTGTTGAGTATCAGAAAGTCCTAACACTTCTGAAAGAAAATACTATTGAATTACTAAGTAATCACTACCTATTGTCCTCCTAAGGATATCACAGAAGAGGAAGTCCATGAAACTTCATGATTACAAAAAACTAAAATGTATCAATGAGCACATCCAAGACACCTATCATGATATTCTGACAGATGAGCTGGAAAGAGACCATATTGCAAAAGTGGAAGAAACAAAACCCTTACCTTGAGGATACAGCAACCAACACTTTTCCCCCACTAATTAAATGCTTTAAGTCACATGGAAAGGATGATAAAACACTATGCTGCAACCAGTTAAATACAGAAATACAGGATGATTTTTTTCCCACCTCCAGTCACAAGACATTGAATGTCACAGAAGAATCTTGGCTATTTTCTCATGGAAAATGTACTAAGGGCCACTTATTTAAGTATTCTCATAAACAATTTTGTTAACTGGTAGTACCACTTCAATAATGCAAACTAGCATAGAACAGAGTATCTGCAAGTTTACCAAATAAAACAGAATTTCACTTTCCAGACAAGTTGAGGGATGGTACTGCCCCACAGAGTATGTTCTCAATACTGTTTATGATGCCCTTCCACACACTCTTTGGAAGGTAAATATGCAGCATGGCACAGTTTTCATATCTGACATTTTCCTCTATGAAAATCTCCATGAGATTTACTCTTTGTCCATTTCTCCAGCCTGCCCACATCCCTCTGAAGGGCACTACAACTATCTGGTGTACTCTTCCCAGTTTTTATCTTCTACGGACTTCTTGAACAAGTGCAGACATTGAATACTCTTGAGCCCAGTACAGCACAGTTACTGGCTTCCAGTTAGGTAGTCTTAGGTCTTCTACTAACAAACTTTTTGCCCAGCAGTCCAGACAGTTTATCTATTTCACCATCCCTTTACCTAGTCCCTGCCTCTTTAGTTTGTCTGTGAGGATGTTACAGTATACAGTGTCAAAAGCTTTACTGAAGTGAACAAACCTTGTTTATCTTGCTGATCAACCTCATCACCTCATCACAGAAGGCTACAAGGCCACTTCAACACGATCTCCCCACTGGAAATCTATGCTGATTCTGCCCAGTTGGCTGCTTGTACTTCATAGTTTCAATAACGGACTTCAGTATTATTTGCTCTGTTTTATTACCTCAGCATTGAGGAGAGGTTGCCCAAGTTGCAGTACTCCTTGATTTTCTATCTTGCCTTTCTTGAAGATAAGAGTGACATTTGCTTCTTCCCAGCTGTCAAGAATCTTGCTTCCCTCCAAGTTGGTTTCACCTGGACCTTTCAAGAATTACAGAGACTGGTGACAATGGTGAGCTTCCTCTTTAGCTGTGGATCCATTCCAACAACGTCCCATGGACTTGTGCATGTCCACTTCGTTTAAATGTGCTCTAATCCTCCTCCATCAAGGGTAAGTCTCCCTGGGTCTGGACTTACCCACTAGTTTCAGACATCCAGGCTGCTCTTAACAGTAAAGACTGGCCTTTTTTAGCTCCTTCATCAGAAATCACCTGTCCAGTGGGCTCACACTGTCCTAACCTTCCTTTGGCTGCTGATAATCCTGCAGGAGCCCTTCATTTCCCTCACCATACTCAGCTACAGGGCTCACTCAGACAGTGGCCCTGTACTCCTCCTTGGCCATCCCTGTCTCCATTTCCACCTTGTATGCTTTCCTTTGATGTCTGACTTGGTCATGATCTCCTTCTTTATCCTGCAGGCCACCTGCTGCCTTTACTTGACTTCCTTTGGGGTGGAGGGGTTCGTTCTTCAGGTTGGAGATGGTGATATCTGAAAAACCAGCCTCTCCTGGACTCCCCTTCAGGACCAGACCCCCATGGCATCCTTCCAAGCAGCTGACTCAGAAGGCCAAATTCTGCTCTCCTCAAGCCCAGGGTTGCGATTCTGCTTTTTCGTTGTTATTGTTCCCTTCTGTCAGCAGCCTGAATTCTACCACCTTGGGGTCACTGCTAGCACTGCTGTACCTCCCCTTCATTCTACTGACCAGTTCTTCCTTGTCTCTATGTATCAGGTCCAGCAGGACAGATGTTCTTCTCATTAGCTCCTCAGTCCTCTGTGTTAAGGGTTATCGTCAGTGCTTTCCAAAAATCTCCTCAATTACCTGACAGCTGGTGTTTATGCCCCTGCAGCAGATAGTGAGGTGACTCAGTCTGCAAGAGGCTGTGGACATGAGGCTTCTTCGTGTTGTGTGAAGAAGGTCTTGCCTATACCCTGGGAAGTGTCTGAGCAGCCACGGGGGAAAGCTGGTGGTGTGGAAAGCGGGGCCAGGATGGGGGGTCTCAGCACTGACACAGAAAAGTGTGTGCGGCCACTCAACCCTTAATGTGCCTGGTAACTCCACTCCTGGAAGCTAAGCAGGGGTGGGCACAGGTAGTACATGGATGGGGAGGCTGCCCGAGGACATCCTTTTTTTCTGCCCCTTTCTTCTGTTATGGATTATTTTCCTTCCTTTCCTGCCCTGAATTATGTTGTCCTCCTCCTAAACCCTCCTCACAGAGAACGTGGCCAGACAGGTACTAACAGTGCTACGGCCATCTCCCATGTCCTTTTAGTTCCACCAGCATCACTGGCTGCAGCATCAGTGCCTCTGGTACTCGTGTTTATATTGGGAGATGCAACTTCCACCATCCTGGGGTAGGTGGAGGAGTGAGAATCTTTCTACATAGCCAAGAAGGTGCAGAGGCTTCCTTTGTTCCCTTTGAGGGGCTGAGGCAAGTCCTTGCACTGGGGTCAGACGGAGCTTGTGATGGTAGGAGGCAAGGGCAGGAGGAGGCAGGCAGGGCACTGATCCAAATGATCGGATGAGAGGCAGTGGACTCAAGTTGTGCCAGGTGAAGGTTAGATTGGAAATTATGAAAAAAAGTCTTCATTGGAAGGGTTGTCCAGCATGGGAACAGGTTGGCCAGAGACGTGGCAGAGTCACCAACCCAGGAGGTATTTAAAGTAAGTGTAGACATGGCTCTAACACAGTGGACTTGACAGTGTTATGTTTACAGTTGGACTTGTTAGATAATCAGTTATTTTTGTATGAAGAAACTTCTTAAAATATCATAGTTTGCTAAAGAGGGTAAGAAGTACTCCACAATGGATTAAGTGGAATTAATCCACTTCGACAGTACTATCAAGCCTGACAAACCAATAAAAAACTCCTATAGTATATATAATTTTGTATTTTTAAAAAGTAGTATAATAGTAGAAAGACAAGAACAGATCACACTTTTCTTCTTCCCCCCATCTTTCATGAATTGTTAAATAAATATTTCATACAGTTTTGGCAAAATGAAATCTGAAGATCTCAAAAAACAGCATACTAGTCCAATAGCTTTGAGAACTCCTGTAATCAATTAAACCAGTTCCTGCATCCACAAAGCTGGAGTTTTTAACTGCTCTCACGTCCCACAATGTTTGCTTCTGATTGTTGTGCTTGAGAAATCATTAATAATATTTGCAAATGAAGTTATTTTTCATCTCCAGTTCTAACCCTGAACACCTATAGAATGAAAAACTAAATGTCATTCCAACAGCACCACAACAATATATGCTATTTGCAAATACAAATAACAGAAAGCTTAATATAGCCTGCCCAACATCAAAACTTCTTGGGTTTTCAATATATGCAGTGAGTGCATGCGTGAGTACACAGAGGATATAAAAAATTGGAGGCACACCCACAGTATTTAACCTGAAAAGTGAGCATCTAATCATGTCCCTCTCCTAGGAAACTGTATATTCACAGTGAAACTATGTCAGCTATATCAGTTCAGAGTCTATCTCAAGACAGGAGAAAGGACTCAAAGAGTTAGTGACAAAACAAGAGTTATGAAATAACTGCAAGCAAATTCTCCTTCCTATGATACCAGATTGTAATTAGTAAGGATCCAAACTAGAAAGAGAAGTTAAAATCTTGTAAATGAAAGTTCACATTTGTATTGTTCAGAAGGACAGCAACCATTACTAATCTTGCTGAGCTGCAGGCAGTCCCCCTCTAAAAACAAATGCATCATCAGACAATTTATTTGCTTTTTTTTGTGACAGTCTGGATGAAAGATAACAGTTGTCTCACAAAGTGGCATCAGTCATATTGAAACACTGTGCTGGCCAAGAAACAAGATTCCCCACCTTCATGAACTAGTACAAAACATTGGTGGGTTTAAAGGAAGCTGAACGAAGAAATGAAATTCTTAAGAAGGCAATGAATTATCCCTTACTGAGGTCTCAATCCCTCAGATTGTTTTTGCAAGTAAGAGAAAATTAAGCCATGATATTAAAAACTTCAGTAAGACAGACAACTGTGCCAAGGTCCTAGAACTTCATTGGTCTTCTCTGATCTTGAAACAAACTCCCTGTGAAATGGAATCCTCCTCTCATGCCTTGAGAGGTCATCAGGATAAATGGAATTGTTCACAAAAGACCCTGTTTTTAACCCCTGGGTACGTGGTAGGGAAAAGGTGGTCTGAGTCTGCTCTTGAGTGATTCAAATTAAGAGGTGTGCAGTCTGACAACGAGGAAAAACTCAAAAAAATTGTACTATTGTAATTTTCTTTCAAAACGTATTTTCTTCAGTCTAGAGCAACTCTTCATGTCTTTGTCCAATCAATAAAGAAGCTCCACCTTTTAGAGGGAGCCATCTCAACAAATCTCTTCATCTGAAAATACGCGTGTCAGACTCTGATATAGCACCAACTTTCTGACTCCAAACCATTTCAGCTGGTGTCATTATTTTTGCTTTTCATCTTTTCAACTGAACTGTTCTTTGTAGCCTGCTGTATTCCTCATTCAGTAGCAGAGCAGGTAGACATTTACTCCTACATAAAACATATAAGCAGAAGTTTATGGACTTTTTCCCTCAATCTTGCAGCTGACAGATGGGTGGTTGGGTGGTGCACAGCTGCACTAGGTCCAGCAGCCTGCTGAGTTTGTGAGAGGGTGCTACTCCGCTGATCTATCTCCCGCTCACACTCCCTGATAGTCCTTAGTCTAGTTATCTCCTCCCTCAGCTTTGCCACCAAGTGGAGTTCCCCCATGCGAGCATAGCTTCCACAAGTGAAGTCAGTACCAGTGGCGTAAGACTGTGTGGGAGGGGGGCATTGCCTGCAGCCCACATTTTGGGTAGCTGCATGTGTCCACTGAGGCTCCATCTGGGTGCCTACAACCATCCTGGATACTGCAGCACCAGGAACAGCTTTAATTTTACGCCAGGTGGCCACCATGGTCCCTTGTGGCCGACCTCCAGCTCCTCTCTGTGACCTCCCTGCTCACCCTGCCCACTCAAACTGCCCCATTTTACTAACACTCCCCACATCTGTTTGCCACAGTCATGTTCGCGGTGCTCCCTTGGGAGCATTTACATCTCCCACGGTATCCACTGGGACTGCCCCCTTCCATCAGGCACCACGTGGGAACGGCCACTGCTGGGTGTCAAGAGCCTGAAGCCGCCCGTCCCACTCCTGCCTGGATTTTCCTGGGCATTCCCTGGCTCTGGGAAATGCCCCACGTTGCAGATTGCTAAGCAAGTTACCTTATTAACCATTTCCACCCTGTCCATTCCTTCCTAAAAATTCTAAAATATTCATTAGGGTTATGCTAAGAGTGCTTCATGAAATCCTAGGATAAATAGCTTAAGTCAAAAGGTTGCCAGGAGTGACATTTCACCAACAGAAAATGCCCCACTACCTCAAATAATATCAAAACGATCTCTGCAAAAGCTGTCTTGTTACTCTTCCATGTTGAACGAGGAATATTTCTATGCCAACTCTAAAAAGCACTTTTAGTCTAGAAATCAACAGTGGTGAAAAGTATGTAAACAACTAGTGCCTTTTAGGCTGTGATTCATAAGAAAAAGGAATTTCTCTTTCGTCTAAGAAACAAATACACTGTAAAGCCAGAAAATGTCTACTTCTTCATTTTTAAAGAAAGAAAAACAAGAAAAACAACCTTTTTGCTATAAAAATACTGAGTGCTTTTTTTTAAAAGATCATCTACAACACAATTTCAGAAAACTGAGTGCACTTACTAGCTCTTCACCAGAGAGGTAGGAAAGCTTTTCCTCTCTCAGCTGCTTACTTGGAAGGCTCTTCCCTTTCTATAAACTATTTCAAAGCAAAATTTGTTTGCCTTTACTCTCCAGATGACAAACTTATCCTCCCTTAACAATTGCTCTTAAAGTTAACACTAACACGTCCTGCACTGATTAACACCAACTGAAGAAAAAGCTTGAATGTACTTGGCCAAGACAGTTCTGAGTTCAGGCAGCCTTTACGAAGGAAAGGAAGGAAAGGAAGGAAAGGAAGGAAAGGAAGGAAAGGAAGGAAAGGAAGGAAAGGAAGGAAAGGAAGGAAAGGAAGGAAAGGAAGGAAAGGAAGGAAAGGAAGGAAAGGAAGGAAAGGAAGGAAAGGAAGGAAAAGCACAATGTCGATGAAGCAAATGCTTCTGGGAGGTGTGTGCAGAATGGATCTTGCAGTGAAATCCTCTCAGTAGTGTTCTCATAGGCCCCATAAAACATGCATGGACTTGTGAGCTCAGTGCTGCACCACATTTGATCACCTGATACATACTCCTACAAACTAAGAGATGTTTCTAGAATCTTCCTCATGTTCCAGTAGATATGTATGTCTAAAAAAATAAGAGAGCAATCATGAGACCACATGTGAGACTGACGGCAAGCGACAGAAGCAAAATGCCTCAACAGGACCATCATGTTGCTTGACTGGTGCTTTACCTTTAATACAGTGCTGCCCATTGTCCTTTCCCTTTTAGAAATTCGTGAGGACTCTTGTTTTATAAATACCATGCTAAAACCCCCAATGATTCCACCTGATGAATCTGGCACAAAGCACATCCGAGTAGGTCAATGAAGCCTTTCCAGCTACCAGATTTTTAGAAGACCAAGGTCTGTGCAATGATCAGGAAAGATCATCACGGGAAAGCAAATAAAGACATTCTACATGAAAAGTTTCTTTGCCTGTAGAGGTCTCTTGTGCTCAAGCCTTATGACTAGAATTTACACCTCATTTCAACACACAACTGAAGTAGTATTGACTAAAATCGAGATATAACTAGCAAAAAACTGTTATACAGTTACAAAATTTCCAAAACATTTGCTGACATGTCCTAACATAGAAGAAAAACACTGTACCAATTGACAACAAGGGTGAAGATAAAAAAAAAGTCTGACTGAAGTGATACCAGTACCTTGCAGCTAAGATTTCCAAATACTACNCCCTGGAGATGTTTAAGGCACAGGTGGACGAGGTGCTAAGGGACGTGGTTTAGTGTTTGATAGGAATGGCTGGACTGGATGATCCGGTTGGTCTCTTCCAACCTGGTTATTCTATGATTGAAGTTGAAAGTAAAACACAAGCAGTATTATACTTAAAGCTAAGAGAACTGGCAATGAAAGTACTGTACTGTCAAGCACACACAAAATGCCTTTGAAGCGCTTTATATACAGCAAAAACTTTAATAATCATGCATTTCTAAACAAATTCATTTTTAGCCTAACATGCCTAAGACTCAAATTGTCCAATACTTCGCCAGATACATCAAACAAACATGGAAATACGCTAACATTCAAAATTTTCCAGTTGTGTTACAGTAACGACCAAGTTGACTCTGGAAATATGAGGTCTAACACAAAAAAAAATGAGACTAACCCAATAGCTCAGTAACCAAGAAGGGGGAGAGACAAAGAGATGGCTATAGAGTATGTTCTAACCTGTTACGCTAAGACAGAGGTCAGCCTGATCACTCCACTCAGTATGCGTGGACATGCATTCAAATACAGGTGTTTTCTTATCCTTGGTCAGAAAATGTTGGTATACTAAGACTTAACAGTGAGTTAACGTGAAGTCTCTTGTGAAACTGTAGAAATGTGCAATGTAAACTTTTCAAATACTGACTCAGGTTTACTGTGAGGAGATCCTAAAGATCCAGTCAGCATTCAAAGGAACCTATTTTTTGTCAGCAGATGTGAAAGCAAAAACAGCCCTTCAGAAAATTATCTGCAGTATTACTTTGAACACTGGCAGCACCACGTGCAGCTGGGTGTCAACTCAGAAGGGAACAATTCTGAAAGTGATCATGGCTGATTTTCTTAATTTGTTAAATAAAAAGAGTTACAGGCACAGCCTCATTTTTTGTGTCAGACCTTTTATTTCAGTTAAGTTTCAACACCTGCAGTTCCAGAAAGCAAACAAAGCTTTTTTAAACTAAAATTAATTGCCTCTAATATTTAAATAACAAAAAATTATATTACCTTCATGGCATGGATTTCCTCTATTAACCTCTCGACTCGTTTTTGGTTCTTTAGTTTCAAGTCTTCTGAACCCCTGCAAATGAAGTCTGTCTTTATTAAAAAATCTGGATTTTGTCACTTTATTTTCAACCGTGCTAACACTAAGTAGAAAAATAAAAATACCATAAGAGAAAGCATAAGCACATCCTCTCGTTAAATGAACACTTTAGCAAACAGCTGAACATAATCTAATGTTTCTGTCATGACTAGAACAAACCCCAAATGATTTAGCAAAATTAAGAAAGACAAGTGCTAGTTTATTACGAAACAGTAACTACAATTCATATCACCAATAGGTATCTCAAATATAAATAAATTTTTTTAATCTGTAATATTTAACTAGAAGTGTTCATTGCACTGTCTTCTCATTTGGCATAATTTGCTCAAATTGTGGGATACACTCAATTTACGCTTCGAACTCTGTAACACCTGTATCTTACACTGTCTCCAGTAAGACAAGTCATAAGTAGCTTTGGGACGGCAACCTTTAAGAGCACGATCTATAAAATGTTTTTTAAACTATTTACTCAGTATTAGTACTGATTACTAGAAATCAAGAATGACCCATGTATCCATGCAAACTGATTTTTTTTTCTATAGAACCTTGCAGAAAACTACAGTAAGAAAAAGTTGCACAACTTATGTTCTATCAGAAGAATAACCTAAAAGATTGAGTCTGACACTTTAAAAAGTGCTGTAAAAGGTTCTGTAAGTGAATGGAATTAGCTTCTAATACACTAAATCTCTTTCAAAAAACGTTATACCAATTCTGCTTTATGAAACTGCTTTTTAGTTAGCATTTTTCATCTATTTAAGGTAATGTAAAAATAAGAAAAACAGAATTTTTGGACAACAGTGCCTTAAGTTTTAAATACAATATATGTTTCTCTTTTCCATTTTTGGGAAAACGATTAAAACACTGCTTTACTTGTAACCACACAAGCAAGAACACTGATACTTAAAACTGACTTTTTCAACTTTAACTTCCCAATGTGTCTGGTTAGTCTGCGGATAGTCAGGACTCTGGCCTTCTTCACATCTTTCCGCATCTTCACAACCTGTCAGAAAGAGGGAAGACACTATAAAACTTGTTTTCCTTGATTATTTTCCATATACAATACATTCACTACATTGACTTAAATTTTAGAAATTAGTTCAACAAACGAGCTCTTTTGAAAACAGAGTTCATTCCCTTGCTAAATGAATCCCAGTTCAAATATATTCAGATTTCACTTAAAATCAAATTGCTTCCATAAACATCAAAGGAAGAACAACCAATAGCCTAAAAATGTGTCTGAGGTCTAAACAGAAGACAAGACATGCCTTATTAGAAATACTTTAATATTATTCTTAGAGCTAGACTGAGCTAAAGATCTGAAAATATCCACCTTTTGCCTTCACTGTGTTTATATCTTCCCAGCATCAGTACTTTCCCATTAGAACATAACATGTAAAAGCATTTTCACTATGAAATATTTTTAAAGTTTAAGGAAAGAACCCCAAACTAAACATTAGTTATTATAGAACAGAAATTGAGATATGTTATGTATTTGAATTGACTTTCAGTGAAAATAACATCAAAGCGATTTCCAACTCAATACAATCTCTTTCATCTTAATTCCTACCCTGTACCCTGTTATCAAAATGCATTCCAAAGTAGACAGTACTGAAGAAAAATTGACAATAATGTTTTTGTCTTACTTCTCACATCAAAATAAAAGAAACATAATTCTAAATACAGCTGGTACAAATGGACAAATCTTTAGATCTTCCACTATTAAATTCCATCATGGGAAACTCTAGGCCTAGCTGTTCTTTTGTCAATAATGCACATTATGGAGATACAGGGAGCCAACAGTGTCTTATAATCTTGCTATTTCACAACTCACAAAAAAGCATTATTTATTCAGGTCTATCTTACCATCGGTATTAAGGTAAGTCAGACTTAGAAAGCATAAAATAGTAAAACAAACAAACAAAAAGATTCTACCTGACAAAATGCCAGCTTTCTCTTAAATTTATCCACGGGATACCTTCCAAAATAAATTGCTGCCTCTTTCTCAAGAAAGTTCTCTACCTCAGATTTCTATTTTATCTTCTAATTTCTCATGGATAACTTAAAAATGATTACCTGACGGTGATTTCACCATCAAGTCAGTACCACCAAGAATTACAATATACCCACATCAGGCTTAACCGAAAAAAAAAATCATCAAAGCTCACAGAGGAACATTTCACATTTATGATGTGAAGGCTGGCTAGTATATCATGGTCTGACGCAAAAAAAAAAAAAANAAAAAAAAAAAAAAAAAAAAAAATTAGATTAACCCTATAGCTCATGAACCAACAGCAGGAGGGGAAAAACAAAGGGATGATTATAGAACATGTTCTAACTTGTCACAGTAAGACAAGGCTTGGCTTGAATACTTCATTCAATACAAGGGGACACATTCAAAACAGAGACATTTTCTTACCCTCAGTTGGAAAATGTTGGTGTGCACCAGCTCACAGCACTTTGTCTGTGAAGCAGATTTTAGGTAATAATATCACTGTGTTGAGCACCCACCCTGTTCCCTTGACCTGGCTCCCTCTCCCTAGAGACCAGGTGGAGCCCAAAAGAACCGATTTTTTTGTCAGTTGCAAGTGTGAAAGAAGAACAACAGAGATGCTCAACCACCTTTCAGAAAATGATCTGCGGTACTGCTTTGAATACTGGCAGCACACATGCAGATGTATGTCAGCTCAGAAGGCAATGATTTTGAAGGTGATCATAGTTTATTTTTGTAATTTGTTAAAGAAAAAGAGTTATGGGCACAATCTCACTCTATTTGTGTCAGACCTTGCATATGCCCTGTGCAGGGAGAACTGTACTGGGGCAGTGTTACTGGCACTTGCACAGAGAAAAGGGTAAAGGCAAAGAGGGGATTAGGACACGAATGGCTTGGCCGAAAGAAGAAAATGGTTCTGCTGTTCTAAAATGCGTATAGCAAAGGCCAGTAGTTACCTCAGTTACCCTAATGAAAATAACTATGCACATAAGTCTACCTACAAGCACTTCTACTTCAGTTAACAGAAGAAATCATGTGCCAAAAATCACCTGTGCCAAATCTCTGCTAGGAGGCAGCAACTTTCCATCATCTTCCAGCAGTCCTGGAGGACTGGGGAAGTTCCTCTGGACTGGAGGCTGGCTGATGTTGTGCCCATCTATAAGAAGGGGCACAGGGAGGATCCAGGGAACTACAGGCCTGTCAGTCTGACCTCAGTGCCAGGGAAAGTCATGGAGCAGGTGATCTTGAGTGCTATCATGAGGCACTTGCAA
>WAAB01011548.1:98532-145619 GCA_013389865.1 Piaya cayana | reverse complement strand
GTATCTGTAACTAATTCTTATTTAAATTTGTCCTTGTTTTTCACTAATAACCATGTTAATAACAAGTAGATTTGAAATTTCATTTTCTATTTTCATCAAAACAAATTACAAAGGGCTGGCCTCCACAATAATTATTCTAAATACTATAAAATAATTGCATTTTTTAACTTTCTGTGCTTACTTTCCATTGCTCTACGTATTTTACTTGTTACTCTGTGTTGTACTCCCTGAGGGCCAATTATATTCTGGTAAAGTTGGATAACCAACAGCGTGAATACGAGCTTTGTTCCTCTTGGGATTTTGGGCTATTCTTGGATCAAGCGTGCACATATGCACACAAAGAAACAATCAATCACAGTATTTCATGTTTTATTTTCATTGTATTAATTGCATTCAAAAGCATGGAGCCAATCAAATTGCTATAACTTTTTATGACTGTAAGCTTTGAAATCTCTACATGCAGTGACTTAGATGACTTAAATATATATGATACTTAATTTATGAGAAAACAGCAAATGCAAAGAATTAGGCTTTTATTTAGCTTTGCAGTTTATGAAAACTTGGGCTCTTTTAGAGAAGAGTTAAAACACACAGCCTTTACACCTACAAAATATTATATATGCATCTGATGTTCTAGTTATTTGTTTTGGTGTGGTATCATGTCCCCTATTGGTTCATGTAGAACACCACACCTTTCACAGATTCTTCACTCCTGCATATGCTCCAATTACTATAGTGGACAAAAGGGATGGAACTGGAAGGGAAAGGTGAGATCCATTTACAAGGCAGGATTTTATCAGTGTAATTGAAACTTCTTTTGGATTTAAAAATGCAAATTAATTTTTCTGGAATGCTATCCTGCCCAAAATTTGCATCCACCTTGAACATGGCAGGTTTGTATCTTGGTCCAAGCTTAGGGCAATATACTTCTCATTTTCCCTTGTATTGAAATGGAGAGCAGGGAAGGTGTGCATGTTGATTCTTTTCTGAAAGCAGTTCACTAAAGACAACAACATTACAAGGGCACCTACTTCTCCAGACAGGGTAGTGAAAATAATGAAGAAATTGTATGCAGCAGTCCTGCACAAATCTATAAACATTGAAGATAACAATTTTCCAGATTTTGAAATCCAGTTTATTTGTGGAACAGACTACTCTGGGAACAGAGGTGTTTTGGGTTTTTTTTTTGAAGTATGACTTCATGTATACTTTCTTTCTGATCAGTCAGAACAGAAAAGGTGGAAGAATGTTATCTAAAGAAAACCCATAGGCCCTGATCTCCAAAACTGCCCCATTCTTACTGACACATTCTGGCCTTGCCTGGTGTTGTGCTGTATGGCGGAACTTCTGCCGGCAGCAATCCTGTAATTCTCCAGCTTACCCTCCAAGAACAAATCCCGGCCAACACAGACAGCGAACCAGTGACAACTGCCAATTCAGTGCAGTTTCTCTCCCTTTTTTAATCGCTGTGACATGTTCAGCAGCACTGTGTGCCAAAGCATGAATTGCATAGAGGAATTTTTCACAGTTCCATATGCCTTGGCACATCTCCATCAATAAATGCACACCTCTTGCACCACAGCTGAATGGTTCAAATGTGGACAGGATTGAACAGCATTTGAAGCTGGAACTACTTGTGGAAAGTTCAGTGCTTCCAGTCAAGGCAAAAAGCACTTTCTGTCATGACCTAGTTGTCAGTAGTTTGTGTCATATCAGAGCATCTCATACCACAGTACTAAGAATAAAAAATTTGCTTTTTTTTTTTTAGTGTTATTCAGGTCTAAAGAGTCACAGATGTGTATGTCAGTAGAAGATTCATTAAAAAAAAAAAAAACCTGGAGGAAGATTACTACTTGAGCCTCATCAGTCTGGTTTTATTCTCAGTTTTTTAAGAAATTAAAAAAGGAATTTAGATTTGTTGTCAAGTATGTGGGCTCTAAGGCTTTTGGTGATGAGCAAAACTCTAATTCCTGGTACCTAGATAGCAATTTCTGCTTTTTCTTTTCACCAGATATGCCCATGAACCCTTAAATCTACTTCTGAGTATACTGACTTTAATAGAAATACGAATACTTTCACACAGCCATCACTTGCTAAAAATGTGGTATGAGTGGGTGAAAAGGAACAAAAAAACAAAAGTACCTGAACAACTCCCATAAAAACTGAGCAAAACACAGTTATGAACCTGTGAGAACAGAAGAGTGGACTTGCTGTAGCCAGCAGGTTTACAAATAGACACTTCTTTTACTTGCTGTGCTACAAGGTCCACTTTGTGTTTATTCTTTGCAAATAGTCTATTGAAGGAATCAGTCTATTGGCAAAGGTATATGCAGACAAAGAAGTTATTAAGAAAATACTGCAAAATATTTGCAGGTAGCAAAATTTAGACTTGGAGTTTTGAGTACTCGCAAGCAGAGCTGAATTCCAGAAGCTGTTTTCATCCAGCTAGTGAGTAGACATTCACTCCTACTTCAGGGACATTTTTCATTACTTTGAGGATGTGCTAGTCAAAAAGTACTCACAAATTTCATGGTCTACAAATCACTCTTGCCTAGAAACACCCTGCTGGTCATGAAGGAACTTCAGTGACTTTTATCTCCCTGCTTCATCTTCATGAAATGTATAGCCCCCAACAAGAAAAATACCAGTAGATATCTCGATCAGCCTCTTTTTAATCAAAAGTAGACCCTGCTGCATTTTGAACTCATGTGAAGAATCTGAATGTTTATAATGGCCCACAGAAATAATGAATCAAACTTTTAAATAATATATCAAACATCTGGCAGAGACTCAAGGAATGAGATAAGTTCTGAGTTGTTTTTACATAGCCTTAAAATTAGTTAACACTTATAGCATTGTACCTAAAAGTAAAATAGTTAAATATTTTTTTAAAGCTTCTTTTCTGAGACCTTGCAAGCCATGTTTCAGGGTCTTTCAACATCTGCACTATACATGGGGTGTAAGTAGGGGATTTAAAGAAGTAAAAGCTGACAGACCTTTACCTATATATAGTGCCAATAGTTTCCATGATAAGATAATGTATTTCTTTTTCACTTTTTCCCAAGTTTTTATCCCTGATTTCAGCCTGTTTGTTTCCAGACACTGTTTTTATTTTTTTTTTTTTTCATTTCCTTTAGTCTCAGTCCTCACATTTTCCACTGGCATGGCTCTATAGGCATCATATGGTCCCTCAAAGCTCCAAAGGCTCTGGAGATACTACATGCAACATTGTACTCAGACAGCAATGCAGTTTTTTCACCATATGTACCAATAGAATATGGTTACATGGATTTATACAGAGAAGAGATGGAAAATGCTTGGTGAGTATTCATAAGAGCACCAGCCCGTGGAGAATAGTACATCTGGGAGAAGCTGCTGCAGGAAACCTGCAGGAACACATAGGGGTTGAAGACTTACTCCAAGGCAAAAAAATAAACAAACAACAAAAATATTAAACAAACTAAAATTATAAGATAAGGTGGTTGGGGTGGGAAAGTATGGCTTCTGATATTTTCCAGCCTTCAGGAAGAGTTAACTTGCTGGTGGTGAAGTCTCCTATAGCTTTTCTATCAGTTCTGAAGGGCAGCATTAAGATATACAGAATGGACTTAGGATGAGGCAGGTTGGGTATGTAAATTCCCACTTCCTAAACTGCTTCATGCAGCCCTACTACAAAATTGTCTCACAGTCCATTCATCTTCACTAGCACAAGAAGCAGCACACGGTCAGATGGGCCAGGAGGCAGATAAATTAAGGCTAAGTGGCTACAAATACCTTCCAAATACTAAGCTGCCTGTTGCATGTCAAAAGTTATAACAATATAAAACAAACCAAAAAAAAGAACAAAAATGTATAGTAAAAAAAAAATCATGGAAGTATAAACCTGATGTTTTCCAATGAAGCATTTCAGGCTGAATAGTACAATGCAATATTGCTTCAGCTTTTAATATATTTTTTATGTCCTGAAGTTAGCAAACAACATTTACAGGTATGTAATGAAAATCTGAGAATTAAGCTAGTACAATGTTAGCTGGGGTTTATGTTCTTCAAGCCTTTCCTGAGGTGGTCTGTGTCCAAGTTTTCTATTAAACAAATAGCAAAATTTCACATGGGTCTCTGTATTCTGAGAATTCATTTTGGTCCATCTTTGGCTCTATTTGATTTTATTTCTATTTTCAGACAACTACAATAAGTCTGTGCAGCTGATAGAGTCAGGCTACATTTATTATCAGTCTCAGTCATCAGTTCACAGCAGGGAAATCACTGTGGCTGCTGGCTGAAGCTGACATAAGCCTCATGTATGGGTTTTATGTTTCCTTTTTTAGTCTCTGGTTCAAAGGAAAATCAAACTGTGCCTCTTTCTATCTTATTCTCCCTAGGTCAGTTGCACATTTTACTGTACTTCTGCCTGTCATAGGTAATGATGGAAGTTAGGAGTGGCATCTCTTAAATTGGCCCTACATTCATTCAAAAACTGTGTAGAACTTCTACCAAGTTGTGGGTAATTAGCCTCTGTCTTGATTAAGTACTTACTTAGGTTTAAAGTGCTGCTTGTCTAAATCCCCTTTTCTCAAATCGTAGTGTTACAATGAGATATTTTACCTTTTTTATTCCCAGACCTACACTACACTCAGATACTGAAGAGCTGGTATATTTTCTCTCTGAAATGGGTGAAGTGTTGTCTTCATTTACAAAATTGTAAAAGCCTATGGACTTCTAAGATAAAATGGGATGTACAAGTACAGCACACTAAAAATAACAAGGAAGATAGAGCACCTTTTTTGTTCTCTTGAAACCCAAGGCTTCCTTCTGTGCTCTGAACCTGCAAGTGCTATTGATTGGGAGATCAAGGTACTGAATCCACCTGTGATTAAGCACTTTGTATTTACTGGTATCCCACTAGCTAATCAATGCTCTCTACCCTCCACATTCATTCCTATTACCCATTAGGGCTATTACACTTCACAGGCTCATGTCATCATTTTAATAATAGCCAGTCCAGTCTGTAGACTGTCCTGAGTGTGTGTGGTGACTTCAGTAACCAGAAAACATCACCTTAGCACCAAAGAAAAATCTGATATAATTCCTTAAAGAAAATAATTTCTTAAAATTAGAAATAATAAAAGTTCAGACTGTAATTCTATTTTTGAAGAGTTCTCATGAATTATTGCTAAATACACATGCATAGACAGTAAATATATATATACCCTGGAGTCAGCCTCCAATGTTGTCCCAAAGACTAATTTTTCCTATTTATCAGTAGCTGTCCTCACTTCAAGAGAAAATAGATGCAGCTACACTACAACTTAATTTCAAAACAAGTGATACTGAGAGAATTGCAGTTTGCAAGGTACCTGTATGGTTTAATACAGTACAAGATCTGATGTTTGTGCTTTTCAAAGCAGGGCTCTCTGCTCTTAGAGTATCCCACAGCTGGCTGATTGAGATATTCAGAAGTATCTGAGAAAAACTACTCTCTGAGCTTACTTGCTCTTTGCTCATTTAGGGCTTAATAGGGCACTTTTCACAGATTGGTCATTTATTAATGAAGTTCTGATGGGTCTAAAGTATATGTCTGATGAAGTCTACAGAATCCAAAGGTGTTGCTGGAGCCTGGGAAAAGTGGGTATCCTGCTGCTGTAGGTCAGGTTGTGCAGGGCTAGATCAGTTAGAGAGGGAGGGAGGGAGGAGCAGCAGTTCCCAGCAAGGCATCAAGCCTAGTTGTTCTAGGTTAATAAGTTTTATTCTCACCCTCAGGACAAGTTTTTGCTATCCTGGTGAAACACCTTGAACTGAGTACAGAGTTTTGGTTCCTTCTATCCATCAGTCTCTCACTGTTGAAGCCAGACAGTTTTGAGGTAGCTCAAGGCAGCAAAGGGCAACAACTGACAGAAAAACAACCACTAACTCAGCAATTCTAGATCTGAAATTAATAGCAGCTTAGGTAGATGATACCTTGTGCTTAGCTGGATGAGTAGATCAGTAGGACGAGAGGTAGTAAAACTTTGTTATAGCTTTGTTGTAGTGCTTTTTACACAGGTTCTTTTGAGAAATGCAAAAAAATTACATAGTGCAGTAAATCAGTGAACTGAACTTAAGTAACATAGGATGTAAAACTGGACATTTTTTTTTTCCAGGGTTTGGTGTATGGAGTAGATGCAAACTGTTCTGAAATTTTATAATGGATCTCTAGATTTTGGCCTTGGTTTTTGTTTCTGATACCTTGAAGTATTACAAGTTCAGCAGAAAATGAAAGAGTGGGGTATTTTGTGGCATCTGCTTCATGTATTTCACATACCTGTTTTGGCCATCATCCTAAAATATGGTTGTTCATACATGGGATACCTGTTAAAGTAGAAGCTGAAAAACATTTTTCAATTTAGGTATGTTTTGTGCATAAAATACTGCTCATGCCCTTTGCAATTATATTCAAAACAAGAATATTTTCTTCTGCTCTGTCACACATGGTTTCCATAACCTGTTCAAAATGAATCTCCTCCCTTTCAGTGCATCCCTAATGTCTGAGTGCTTCCAAGTCAAAGACCAACTATACTTCACATATAAGTCAAGTGTCATTCATATAAAGAGTAGGTTATTGCTTTTTGGGATATTTAAGTACTAGCCTGAAATAGATACATTTGTCTTTTAGCATGTAGAAATAAAATACAAGTAGCATAGCTTTTCTCTTTTTCTTTATGGATTTGAATGTATTAAGCACTTGACCATGAACCACGTGTGTACATAGGCTGCACATTTTTACTCTTCGACATTTGATTTTGACACTATGCCTAACAAAACATGGGGTCAGCCAGCTACCCCTAGAAAAAAGGTGTGGTGAATGAATTATTTCCTCCAAGGACTAAAAAGATGTATGGTCCTTAAATGGACCTTCAGACAGCCAACAAACACTGGATGAGCACTTCTCCATGCAAAAAGTCTTTCTGGTAGCCAAGTCCCTCTCTTTATTGAACTATAGGTAGCGGATGGCTCTGGCAATAAGCATGTTGGGCAGAATGCCACAGGGCTTTATTAAGATCCTCAACTCACACTGAGACTCACATGAATTGCTTTTCCTTACTCAGGTCATATTAACTGTAGTGTATAAGATGCGAAATGAGGAAATTGAGCTGAAAATTCTGGGACTATCAGAGAAATAGAAAGTATTATCTTCAGAAAAAAAAGTGGTTATAAATTTCAGGTCACCACGTTGATTGAGAGCGTCATACTTCAAACACATTTTGAAACAACTCTTTAAAATGCTTTATTGTATTTAAGTACATTGTCAAAAATTGAAATGATTGATTAAAGCCTGATTTTTTAATGAATTCTTTTTTTTAGCAAGTATCGTTTTGTATAATGAAGAAGCACTTACAATACATAACATAGCAATAGTTCTGTTATATTCGGGTTTCTGTGATCTTCAACTTAACACCACAATCAAGCCAGAAAATCTTAGAATCAGCTTTGAGTTCAAGTCCATTGGATTAGATATGGTCTGACCCACCAGCTAACCAATTGTTTGCTGTATAGAAAACCCAGATAGCCTAACTCACTTAGAACATGTGGCCCCCCATTTGCAGTCTCGTGTTGTAATTACATTTATTTATCTCACCAATATTTAACTTTTGAAAATTCTGTGATTTCATCTTTGCTAAAACTGTAAAAAACCTTGTGTCGTTCCCTATATACTAGTTCCTGTTCACATCTACATGTAGTTAACCTTGTCTAGCAGTATTCTAATTTCTTTTATTTTCCCAGCAACTTCTGAAAAATTGCTTAAGGCCTTACACATTGTAGTACAACTTAGACAAAGATCTATTTTATAACTTCACAATTTTATTCCTTTTCAGTCAGAACCAATAATCCTGTTAAGTAAATCAAACAGCAAGAATAAGCAGAAAAATAAAACAACAAGGAAAAAATAAGAAATAAGACATCAAATTTAGAAATCTTGTATTCATATGGTAGTGGCTGGTTCTCTCATGTCTCTGATTGAGAAAAAGTGTCCTGTGGAAAACTCCAGACTTCTATTGAGTAGTGTATTCTCAGAATGATTTCTTTCACTCACTCTTATGACAATAGATTGAAAGTAGTGTCTAAAATAAAATCTTCGAGATGTAATCTGATTTTTATTTTTTATGACATACAAAACTTGCAAGCTGTTAGCTAAGAACCAGTTCTGCTAAGCTTCAAAAAATTCTGTGCAGATATCATCAAACAATCTAGGGATTGTTTAATGCCTACATATTAATTAAGGTATTTATGCTCTGGAAGAACATATCATCTTACAACTAATGTCTAAGACATCAGAATGGTGAGACAGAGGGAAATTATATGAATATACAATTGAAATTCCCCTGTGTTTGCTGCCTGAATCCAAAGAGAAGAACAGGAACAAACGGTTACGTATCAGAATAGAGAAACTCAGTGTTTGCAGCTTAGTGTAGAAATACCATACGTTTTACAATTTAAACTAGATATTTTTGTGAAGTTGACACCACACCTTAGTAATTGTTGAGGTGTTAAAAAAAAAAGCTCATCCTAAGGAAGAGCCTATAAATAACAAGGAAGACTATGCAAAGAAAGGTCTAGAACTATGATCATTAACAAAAATTAATTAGACTTCTGTTGAAGGAAAAGGACAGAAAAAAATGTAGGGCATCTTAGTACTACAAAAATATTGTGGAAACAAAAAAAGTGGGAAACACATGTGACGGTGAGCAATGCATTTGTATGGGTTTCCCTGTGAGAAACAGCACCATATTCTGTCTTTGTACTATACCTAAGTCAGGAGGATACTTGTAGAAGTCCTTAGAAGTTGACACAAAAACATAATTTGTTGCTGGGCAGCAGATTAACTCAGACTATGGATTTATTTGATCTCAAACCAAAACAATTTGAGAGAGGGCCTTACCTAGCTTTCTACCTGATTAAAAAGTTATGTCAAAGAAATAAACACCTAAATATTAAGCTCAGTCTCTGGATATAGTCCCCTAAGTGCAGAATTACATTGATTCCAGTGGAGATGTTGCAAAAAAAGGAGTAGCAAGCATACTGAGAAGATATTGAAGAAACGAAGGAACACCAGTTGCACAGGGAGGGCACAATGTAGTCACATTTTTGTAACTGCAACTGACATACTAGATGCAATGGCAAACATCTCAGCAAAATAGCTTCCCTGGTATAAAAACTTACCTGTAGAAAGCCTGTGCCCTTTCCCTCAGAATACGAAGTCTCCAATACAGAAGGTGTGCAATTTATATGCAGCACCTTTCACCCTGCCTAAATTTACAGTCTGGGAGCTGGGGTATTATGGTAATGCTGATGTTAAATAAGGATAAAATTGCCTTCAAATACTTTGCATTATCTTTTTGCTGGAAATAAACAGAAAGCACTATGCTGGAACAAATTTGACCAAGTCAGGTTCAACAGCTGCTGTTTTAAGACCTCTAAATAAATCTAGTTCTTGAGCAGCATACATCACTCAATCAACATCTTCCCAACTACTTTCTCTCATATAGTCTTGCTGACAGTCTTTGCAATCTGTCCTGGCATTTCCATGCTGTAAGACTCAGGATTTCTGAAGGTGCTGGTCTTAAGACCTCTACTATTTCAACTCAGATGTCTTAGAATTTCATTTTACTCTGCAAACTACAAAACTTTCCTGTATTGTAAGCCTGGGTCTTAGGATTAAGAATTCTTACTGGATCTGAGGGTGCAATAATAACAGAGGAAACTTATAACTTGGGTTAGTTATAAACTGACTTGTGCACCAAACGCTGGTGAGAATCTACAGTCTGATACCTGTGTAATACAGACTTCTAACTGGAAATATGGGAGCTTCTGTTAAGGGTTTTCATTCTATTTGATTTGTGTCAAACAGTAGGATAATACATACGAAACTCTGTTTCATGAGGATAACGTTATACTGGGAAACCACCTAGATCAGAAGTTTCTAGTGTGGATATCCATTTTGTATGTGTTAAATTGAAAACCTTAAAAACTGAAGACTCAAAGGGTAGCTAGATATGGTGGTAGGTAGGTTTAGGAATGAAGTTAACCTGAGAAGCTTATACATGGAAATGTAATGCATTCCATTCAAAGCAGAGTAGAGCCTTTGGCCACAACCACTTCAAGGGTTTACGCTGATGGAGACAGCTCTAGCCCTGTCAAGAGGAAGCTGCAAAGAAAATCATTATCAAGTGATCCTGTCCATCCCTCCTTTCTGACCCTCACTGCCTACTGTGTGCCTACACTGTTCCTTTGTCATTATTTCCTTCCAAAGAGGCTGAGTTGTTTTGATTCTTAGACATCTTCATTGCTGGTAATGTAAAGCGGTCTTGTTTCTTCCCACTGACTCCATGGAGAGTCAAGAAAGCGTAGCCACTGTAACTGAAGGTTAACCAATGCCCAATTTCACTGCAGAATTACTAGCCACAAGTATCTCATACTCTGAATGACTGCTCCCAAACTGTGAAGATGGTTAAAATTTCCTAATATTCTTGTAAAATATAATTGTCATCTGTTGCCTGTTTCTGGTGGATCACCTCAATAAACAAGTTTGGTCCAAAATTCAACCATAATTATTTATGCAAAAATAACATATTTTTCTTCTGCACTTGGAGAGGGCACTCCCTGCTTTCTCTCTGAAGGTGCAGAGAGGTAATCTTCTAGACTCTTCTGTAGAGGTTGAATAGCTTCTCTATCCATAGGCCCTTTCCATACTCTTTGGCACTATTCTCTGTTTCTATCAGTTGCTCAAAATCATGCGTTCCAGCTTCTTCCCATATTTCTCCTGCATTTTATGACTTTAAAGGAATAAAATATGTGGAGAAATCTTTACCGATAAAGTGCAGATCACTAGTATCTGCATGCATGATGTACATTTTCCCACTGTAAGGAGTCAGTTCTAATATTGTGTAGGAGGCAGTTCTAGTACATCTGAAATTCTTGAACTCATGTAAGCAGGAAATTTAAAATGAAAACCTGACAAATTAAAATAACTAGAACTGACTTAATTGTAACTTAGGGCGGTATTCTATCTGAATCCTCCAACTATGACAAATATACNTCTCTCATATAGTCTTGCTGACAGTCTTTGCAATCTGTCCTGGCATTTCCATGCTGTAAGACTCAGGATTTCTGAAGGTGCTGGTCTTAAGACCTCTACTATTTCAACTCAGATGTCTTAGAATTTCATTTTACTCTGCAAACTACAAAACTTTCCTGTATTGTAAGCCTGGGTCTTAGGATTAAGAATTCTTACTGGATCTGAGGGTGCAATAATAACAGAGGAAACTTATAACTTGGGTTAGTTATAAACTGACTTGTGCACCAAACGCTGGTGAGAATCTACAGTCTGATACCTGTGTAATACAGACTTCTAACTGGAAATATGGGAGCTTCTGTTAAGGGTTTTCATTCTATTTGATTTGTGTCAAACAGTAGGATAATACATACGAAACTCTGTTTCATGAGGNTTTCCCACCGTAAGAAGTCAGTTCTAATATTGTATAGGAGGCAGCTCTAGTACATCTGAAATTCTTCAACTCATGTAAGCAGGAAATTTAAAATGAAAACCTGACAAATTAAAATAACTAGAACTGACTTAATTGTAACTTAGGGCGGTATTCTATCTGAATCCTCCAACTATGACAAATATACCATTGGATGGATTTTTGTTCTTCCATTGCTTTCTCAGTTTCTTTTTGCCACTGTTTTCCTCATCTCTTGTATATTTAATATCCTTTGTGGTTTAGAAGTTGCTTTTACAAATATTTGAAGCCTTTGATGTTTTGTACTTGACAGATTAATAACCTCAAACTCTTTAGTGGCCTCCTATCTCTTTAAATGATATCAGATGAAATTTAATAGCACTACATATTATAGGTTTGACAAAGCAGAGAAGTAAGTACCATGGGAGGAACTGTTTTGCATTAATTCTCTTTGAATGCAGGAAGCTGGCATTTAAATTATTTTTTCTTTTTTTATTTTTTTTTTCTCCCTTTCGTATTCAAAGAAAACATGTTAAGTGCAGAGAATTCTGTTCTTTTAAAGAATGCTACAGGATAGACTCTTTGCACGCCTCTGTTCCTCCATGTGAGCATCACCACAGGACTCAGTTTGGGATGTAATTAGCCTACTGGGAATTCACAAGGAACTATATCAGTGTGATGCTCCGATCTTCACTGTACCCATCTTCAGTTGGGATCATATTCAACATCGAAGCTGGAAAAGTCTATGAATGCCAGAGATCCTGCCAAGTGGTTGCCATTAAAAAGGCATGCAGACATCAGTAGGATAATATGGGCATAAAATTCAAGTTCTTTGACAATTTCTGGAGGTACCACAGTGAGAAGGATATTATGCCAGTTGGAGCATATGGTACCATGCAACCCTTTGATGTGACATACCTGGGTTAGCGCAGAAGAAGCTGGCTCTGAAAAACTGTGCTGTTTAGGCTACTCAGTCTCTGCCACATAAATTTACACTTTGAAAAGACAAGCAGGAAGGGAGTGGGCAGAAGTCCCCTAGCTAAGGACAGACAACAAAAGACAATTTGATTCAAACAGATCTTCCAATTCTGAAGGCTTTTGGAGGTGCAGAGGCTGCAGCATGCAACTAGAAACTTGTATGCTGTGCATTTCCACATTAATATACATAGACACATCCTTTAACTTAGTGCAGACAGATCAGAAAGTGGTCAGCATCTCTTAGAAGCAAAAGGAATACAGCATACATTAACCCAGGCAGAAGGTATGCTCACTCTTCAACAACCTGACAGCAACAAAACATTTTTGTTGTATAATAAGCAAGCAGAATGCAGCTTCTGCAAAGTGAGACAAATCCTTCTCATCCTGGAGAGTAGGAGGCAACCCATACAGAGAATATACCTCTGTTTATGCTCTTGTTTTCAAACATGCAAAAACAAAGCAAGGCAAAATATGGCAGCAATCGTAACACTTCAGAGCGCTTCATTTTCTGTCATCTACTATGAGGTTATAGACTTTTCCTTTGAGAAGTTAATATCACATTGTGTTATGTGAAAATAAGGGCAATAGTGATAAATAAAACAATCTTTGACTTCAATGGGTACTGCTTGAATCCTCACTTAGTAGTCTGTGTCAGTTCTCGGAGTAGTTTGGTCTGGAAAAAAAGAGGTTTAAGAAAGATGTGAAGACAGTTGTAAAATACATAGAAATGTTGCTTCAAACTGGGAAAGAATATAATATTTTCTGGAGCCTCTGGGGAAGGACAAAAAATAATGGGTTGATTTGCAACAGAAAGACTAATAAAGTAACTGCTGTGGTAGGATGTGGAATCATCACTGTTGTCAGTGCCCACAAGCAGCATCTGCAGAAGTCCCCCAATAGCAATGGAACAGAACAGCTCCTCCTCAAAGTGGGAGCGAAGACCTCCCAAAGACCCCTTCTTGCTCTTTGCTCCTCTTTTGCTTAGCAGGTGTGAAGCACAGAGCCTGAATTCTTACATACACATAAGAATATTGTTATTTACAGATGGTGATGAAAAGCGAGGAAAAATAATGGGTTTTCTTGAGATGTCAGCTCTAAATCAAGTGTTAAATTGTATAATGAAGCTTTATTTAGGACAGGACTTAAGCAATATTTTCTTTTATAATACTAAAGATATTAAAAAGTTTTATTTTAGTTTCAGAGTCACATATTGTTCCTTTGATGTAATTGGACATAGTATTCAGCTTAGTATATAAAGTCCATTTGCTACATTATGGAAGAAGTTTGAAAATACAGCCCAAAATCTCTATGTCTACTCAACCTCTTGCATATTCCAGTGTTTGACATGTAATTAGGTTTTTACAATGGCAATATGCATTACATAGAATTAGACTGTGGCTCCAAGCATGAAGTGTGATTTTACATATTTCTCTCTCTCATTGTCTTGTCTTTAGCATAGCTAAAACTGTTAAATGAGCCTTACAGTACTAGCATATCCTGGTTTCAGCTGGGATAGACTCAATTTTCTTCTTAGTAACTGCTGTGTTTTCATTTAGTGTGACAGTATTGTTGATAACTCACATTGATTTAGTTGGTTGCTACATAGAATTTATGTTTATATGGGATTGCAACTGCTATTTCACTAGATTTTAGTATGAGAAGAATGCAGAAAAATGCTGATGTTTTTTGTAGTTGCTAAGAAATCAAGGACTTCTTTCAGTTTTCTAGTTTTGCAAGTAAACATACCTGTATAAACTTGGGATGAGCAGAGCCGGGACAGCTGATCCAAACCAACTAATAGAGGTAATCCAGATTATGAACGTCATGCTCCCATTTCAAGCAGGAAGCTTGCTGGGGTCATTTTCCTTCTCTGTGAGTCTGCTCTCTCTCTCTCAGTGTCTCATTTGCATTTGGAACTTCTGCTCTGGATGTCCAGCCTTCAGTACTTCAAGTTCAGCTTCTTTCTTCAGTGATTTCTGGTCTGGCTATGACCTCATGTCCACTGGAACTGGTGTGCTCACTGTGCCTGCCATTTGACAGACACTGATTGGAGCACGTATTCTGTGACTGCTCTCCAGGATGGATGGAGTGGCATTTTGTATTATTATTATTATTACTACTACTATTTTTCCTCTTCTTTTATTGTTTTATTAAACAATAGTCTTCCTTTCATTTTCCAGTCCTCCTCCCTGTATGTGGGCAGATGAGAGAGCAGTTGTCTTCAGTTTAGCTGCTGGCTAAAGGTTAAACTAAGACACAGGGCTAAGGATGGTGCTAGTGAAGAAGGAAGCAAGGGCAAGGATTTGGCATCTACATAGTAGAATAGTCAGGGGCATCTTTATGTTCAGAATGGCTGCATCTCTGTTCAAGTAGGGATAGCCTGAGTAAGAGCCTTGTTCAAACATCAGGTTTCTAAAATGAATGAAGCCAGGCAGTTCAGTCTGAGAAAAGCTAGACTGTGAGTCAGCAGGTGCGCAGCATATCTGGCTGTGAATATTACTATATTGTAAACATGGTCCTGAGCTATAATAAAAATATAGTTCATGCTTTTCATCAAGTAGGAAGATTTCTGTGTTTGCTAAATATCTCTTTCTATTTTCTGATTTAGTATTAAATACTGCAAAATAATTCAGTTTAGACAATATTCTAAAATAGCAACATTTCAAAAATACAGGAGGGTTTGTATTAAAAGACATAGTTAAAGTCTTAAAAAGGTACAGATGGAAGTTACAGATAGCAAAACCATATTATTTTATGCCTGAAGGTCAACTCTGTGGTTGCTAATTTGGAGCAAAAAGTTACTACACTATCTGATACAGGAAACAGATTAAGACATTATGGATTGGCATTGTGTCCTGCAAATGTTCTGTAACTTGTAAAAGAAAGAGTCTGTTTAGAGAAGTGTTGATTTGATAAGACATAGGAAAATATTACACTGTTAACATGAGTTTGTCCAAATGAATCAAGTTAAATTTTTCAGTCAGTCTTTGCCTAGGATCTGTGGATCTCCAGCAGCTTGGCTACTCTGAGCAGGCTGCAAAGATGTCACAACCCTGGATGTGTCCACAGCATTTGTGCAGACCCCCAAGGAAGCTCATACTTGCAAAGTTCAGGATGTATTGGCCTTACAGCACAGATGCTGAAATAGTGGTCTGTGCATGTACTCAGCATCTCTTGGGGTCTAGAAGCTTTTGACTTAATTGAACGTGTGCCATAGGCCTGACTTTTCTCAGAAACAGGCTATCTGTATTCCATGTGTGCAATTGCTCTGAGGTATCCCAGATGCATCAATTTCCCAGTGTTTGTGTTATCTGGACAGAAATCCTGGAGAGAAATATGGGAACCTGCCTTTAATAGAAGCAGCACTAGGGAAAGAGGAAATGAGTGTGACACTATATTAGCATATAGTACATGTACACTAAATTGGCAGTTGTAATCTTGGCTAAAATAATCACTGCTGTACTGGCTGGGCATTTCTTTATGCACACCAATGTTAGTTTAATTCTGCAGGTTATATCAGTTTGCTTTTTTTCTTCCCTCATTTCATGCCTTTTCCCCACTTTCCAGCTATGAGATGCGTTGCACTTTGTCAGGCAAATCCAAGATTTCATCTTCTCTAAAATAAGAGGTTATTGAATGTATGTCCCTTTTTCACCTTCTAGGTGCCAGACTGCTGTCATTATACAAGGTGAAAGGCAGCACAAATAGGAAATATAATTTGTACTTCCTTATTGATACTGTATCTCTGCTATCATTTGTCACCTCCTTTGTTACAGTAAAAGCTGTGCAGAATCTCATTAGTGGTCATGCTTTCTGATTTCTGTTCTCTGTTTTAAATCTGTTTCCCATTTCCTAGCTGTTAGATTTTGCTAAAGGGTTGTTTTAATTTGTGGCATTTTCATTCTGACTCCTATTTTTGGTGTGAGATGATGGTCTGTGTGCATTTCTAAGAGTTCTCGTAGCTTTCCACATTTGTGTAAACCTTTCTTTCAAGGACTCTCAAGTTCATGTTATTTTGCATAATGTCATTGTTGTCCAGATAAAAATTATTTCGCTTTTAAGTATCAGTAATGACAATTATCATCTGATCTAGAGTATTTTGAGGTTTGCATTTTAGATGGATTTTTTTTACACTAGTTTGTTTCCATGCCAGCAAATGAGCAATTAAACAGCTGCACAGATATTGTTGAGGATCTTTCAAGAATATTTAATTGACAACTACAGGGCAGTGCTTTTGCAGAGAGAAATCAGAAAATTTAGGTCCAGTTGGGACAAAGGAAATCACTGGCTGGTGTGTGCTCTTTGGTATAGCATCAATAAATAAAATGTTTACCATAAATTAAGAGAAATTACTTTGAGAAATTGGCTTATACCATCTTTTTGCCTCTTGGAAATATAATTGAGTAGCAGTCACCTTCCATTTAAAAAAGGAAAGCAGCATTTGAGGATTACCAGTCTCTAACATTAAAGAAATCATAAATTCCTCTTCCCAAACACACGTGTCTTGAAGTCATGAGATCTTGCAAAATATTGGGAGCGAGAAGAGATATCCTTTATTTGTCTCCTCTGCCTTTTGGACTTATATTCACATAATCATATTTTATTCTATAACCACATGGGATGAATGTATACACCATTTAAATGATGTGAATACACAGTTATAAAAATTCTGGATGTAAGAAAGGATCCAGTACTTGTAAGTCTTCAGTAATTTGGTAATGCTGACATCTCTGGTTTGGTGCTTGTTTGGTTTGTTTTGGTTTTCCCATTTCATCTTAGATTTAAGAAAATTGTGTTTCTGTCCTGGTTTTAGAGAGTGTGTCTGATGAAGTTAGTATTTTCTAGCAGATGTTATCTTGGCTGTTTTCTTAGACAACAAAAAATCTTCCAGGATTCCCATCCCAGATGTATTTCCAAAGAAGAGCATCTCCAATCAAACTCTTAAGGTGGTAATTTTGATGGCAATACACATAAAATCCAAAACTTGTCTCATAAGAAGCCTGAAGATATGTAGATTTGTGCTAGAAGTAATATTTTAAGGTTGATGTCTGAAGTCATGTGACAATGTGCATATTTAGGTAAGGTTAATATGATCTTAGCTTTGGTAATGTTCATAACTGTTCAGACAAAGTAATGTTAGGTTTGATGAGTGCTTCTGAATATCAGGTTATTTTTATTTGGGCCTTAACTTTAAGCATGTTTACTCAAAAATATGAAGTCATTTGATTGGACCAGCAAGCACATAGATTTTCAGATGTCAATTTGGCCTGGTGAGCATGAATAAGGGAATTTTGAATGGCTTTTGAAAGGATAAAATAGTCTTTTTTTTTTTATATGTACTTACTAAATTTTTGCTACGTGTTGATATTCTTTCCTTTTTTTTAAATTTTTTCTCAGGCCAAATATCTTCCAAATTAAAGAACAAAGTCACTGCTTATCTACTTTGTTCTTGTCTTCTGTTCCTTTTACTTGGGCCTAAAATCTGAATAAAATATTTTTCTCCTTATCCTGCCTGAGGCCAGTAGAGGGACCATTTGTTAGCAGAGGGGGAACACAGGAGGTGTAGACTGCATCAACCTTGTTTCAGGATGGAAACTTGAACATGACAGAGGTTACCAAGAGGAGAGCTGTAGCTCAATTCTCTTCATACCATTGATTGTGTAAGTGACAAAAAACCAGATGTGATCGAGGTGCCTTCCTACTCAATGTGTTCTTCTCCATCCCAGAGCACCTATTTTGAATAAACTCCAGTGCAGAATTAGGTTGTTACATGACAAGCATAGACAAATTCTCTAGGGAAATGAATTGTGGAGATTTAACAGGAAATTTTCCAGAGGATAATGACTTGTCCAAAATTTGGGAGAATTTTATGAAAAGGGCAAAGACTTACCATTTCCCCAGTAGCTTCTAAACTCATGCTCCAAAATATGGGGCTATCAGAGCCATCAAATAAAAAGTTACCATAAACTTAATACGAGAAAAATAAAATTATGTAACCACTACTTTTCTCAGAAAAGGGAGGGGTTATGTGTGTTCTTGGGTTTGTTTTTTTTTTCACCTGGAGTTTGGTATTTTCCACAAAACAAATACATGAAAATCTGAAGATAGAATGTCAAGATGGAAAGTATTATCCTTATTGCTGAAAGACTAATAATTGTAAACAACTGGAAAACAGCTTATGTAATGATCAATGTCTGATTTCTTTGGCAATACTGGAAGAAACTGTTCAGCACATAATTGCGTTTTTATCTATTTTACTCTATCTGATGAAGATGCTGAATGAAATCTGGTCTCCCTGATATCATTGGAAGTTTGATATCGAAGCAGGGTTCAATCCTGTTTTGAGATGTTATACTTAAATGCTGGTTATATAAGTCAACATGACTAAAAAATCTTCTTGGTGTCAGGAGTATCTAAGGAGACAGTCACATCTGAACAGTGAACACTAATAATAAGTGTCAGCTTGTTAGAATCAAAAAACTAAATATCTTAGATCAAATAAGTCTAGGCTGTGTTAACAGATCATTGTAGCTAGGCAGCTCCTCTAACAAAACTCGACAAGTTCAATTTTGTTAACAAATGATTGTACACCAAAGAAATTTGCAAAACATTGAGAACTCAGTCTTCTTTTGATTTCAGTGGCTGCTGACTTTGGATATCTCACATACTCAGGCCAATGCAACTTAATTAAGCAATTCATTATTTGTGTTAATCAATAGTTTCTTAAATAGGAATGAGACAGAGTAGTATTTGAAATTAAGAAATCCATGAGAATATAAGTGCAAAAGCATGAACTTCTTTAATTTAAAAAGGGAAGAAAAATGGGATTTCATTGCTAACACTGTCTCTTCTGACTTGCGCAGCTAAGAAAATCTGCTGCGCGAGATGGTAAACCATGGTGAAAGCTGCTAATCAAGAATCCTAGAAACAATCAGTGCTAGAGTCATCTGTGCAGTCACTTGGACAGTCTGACAGTGGGAGGTTAGGCACAGAAAGGGCAGATTTATTCCAGAAGTCATGAAAGGATTCTCAGGGAATAACAGAGTCACTGACCAAAGAAAACACTCATTCCATGCGTGCTCTTCTGAAGGTTGCTTCTCCTCCTGGCTGGAAATGTTTTATTGCAGGTATCTGGCAATTGTGTTATAGTACACAGTGACACAGTGCCAAAGAAAAAAAAAAAACAACCCCACATAAAAACCAAAACCAACCCCCCCCCCCAGAATTTAAAGTGATGACAGACTAAAAAGCTTGAGAAGGACTGTGAGTTAAAAAAAAACAGAAAGGAAGAAATAATCCATGAAATATTCTGATACCAACTGCTGGCAAAAGAATTCACACTCACTTCTGCTATGGGTACTCTCAAAGAACTGTGTCTGAACTCTTCATGATGGTTTCCATGACCATCTTTCTGATAAATTTTTTCCACCTTTACCTTATCTTTTCCACCTTAGACACATTCTGTACCTCATTCTTCTTACTGCATTCCTCATTTCCCTATCTTTTTTACCTCTCTTTTCCCATACATTTCACTTACCTTCTCTCTGCTAACTATCCTATGGCTTCCCTATCCCTTTCTGTCCCCCTGCCAGAAACAAAAAGTGGGGGAATTGAGTAATAAAGGCCCACATATCCCCAGAACTACAATTATATTTGCTGCTTTTGCTTTGCTAACTGTTCTGGATATGGGGATGGGAGGAATCCAACCTTGTATCTATGATGTTAACATGGAATGGAGGCCTACTGGCAAGTCCCATATACTGCTAGACATTTATGTGCTGGCTAGCACAAAGGGAGTGACACACATGGCTGGTTGTTCATTAGGTGCTATCACAACAACCATAATTAATAGCATGATGAATCACTTGACCTTAATTTTTGATCGTCCTTATCTTGCGAAGATGAGTGCATTCAAGATTCACAAAATGAATTATTAAATTGGTCCCTGATTACTTTGAATTTGTAATGTCTTTCTAAGACATGAAGATTTAAATAATCCATTTAATCATCGTTGTCCCATACTAATTCACTGTTTGGTTAGACTATATGCAGGTTACCATGTTAGGGTCATTTTAACTACTGTTTTCATTAATGATTATTATATCTGCTCCTGGAGTATATGCAAATGAACATTAGTATGAATTTGTCAGAATTATCTTAACTTCATTCCATTTGTCAGGCATAGCGAGTTTGTATCTAGCTCATTGTTTTGGGAAAACTTGTCTCTTTAATTTCATTTTGCATGCAGAGATGACGGTTTCTGCACTATAGACTATGATTCCCATGGGGGTTTCATTTGCTCATGAAATTTCTCCTGGTGATAACATCACACTTCAAGGCCTGCATGTGTATTCCTTTGTTTCCACTGTGTGCTAGTCATGCATGTACCCTATGTTACTATAGCCCTTTAAGAAAATAGTATTATTTATTATGACTATAAATAGTCTAAAGTTCACCATGCAAGTTGAGGAGCAGAAAACATTCTATCTCCAGAGAATGCCAGTTTGCAGAGACAGCAGAGTTGATCTAGAAGTAAGTGAGTCTCAATGGACTTATTTTATTCCTTTTTACGTAGATACATGATAAAGAGAATCGTTAATTAGGGCAACACAGTTGTTCCTTGTAGCTACATAAAAATACTAGAAATCATTAAACACAATCTTGTGTTTTACTGTACACATAGATGGTTTTAGCAGGCTTGAAGATGAACAGCCAATAGGAAGGCTGATGATAGCACAGTGACATTTGGCTTGTGATGTTAGTTTGTGTGATTCCTCCTCTTCTTCTTCACCCCTGGGTTCATGGCATAGAAGAAAAATACTGAATTTTACCCTGGTTATAGTGTTCCAGGTATTCTTCCGCCTCCTTCCTTCTCTTCATCTCCTGACAAAAAATAATAACACTAAAGCAAGGAGGTCATTATGGTGGCAGAAATGTTAATACACCTGACTTCTTGATGACAGACTTCAAATGCTATATCTTTCTTTCAGGCTTTTACAACCACTAGCTTCATTGATGTTAATTTGTATATGCAGATATAAGATATAATTTGTATATGCAGATATAAGTTAAAGCAGAATGATAAACTCCTCCATATTCTTGTCATGCAATATTGAGGAAGAGAAGTAAAAAACTAATCCTTAAGCTTTTGATAGGGTAAGAGAACAGAGGATGCCAGTTTCCCACAGCAAAGCAGTGGGAAAGTGGCAGTCAAAGCAAGGAAGCACGTATTTGCTGTGTGGAGATTTCATTCATTTCCTGATCTGCATTGTGGTGGAGTATTTCAGCTGTGTGTGCAGGCTCTGCATCTGAGTGCAGAAAGAGAAGAAGGGGCCTTCCCTCCATACACAGTCTCTCCAGGTATCCAGATCCTATCAGGACTCTTCTGGTACACTCGAGAAACAAACTTGAATTTTTTTTCCTACAAGATTATTTAAAAATTGTGCAGTGTGATTTAAAGATTTTTGACATAAATTAAGTAACAAGTGATTTGCAGCTGTTATTACTAAAATTATGAGAACACAACTAGCATATTCATTTTACTTTAAGATATCCAAGTTTTAAAACAATCAATGTTATATGAATTCATAATGGAGCAAGTTAAAAAAGCTTTATGCAAGCAATAAAATCCAAGTGTTTCTACTGTAGTCTTCCACTGAGATTGTATTTTCCTACTTCTTTGACCTTTGCAGTGTCATACATTTAGAAAGTATTTTCTGGAAGTAGGAACTATTGCCTACTGAAGTGCAATATGTTTGAAAGCTACCTCATCAAATCCAAAAGTGGTCTAATAAGAAAGTCCATTTTGCAATTAATTAGAAGTCAAAATTTCTTGTGTTTGGTTTAAAATCTTGAAAAGTCTTATTAGCAATACCATAAGTAGTCTCACAGAGACTCACTTTCAGTCTCATGAAATGTCAGGCAGAAACCTGACTGGGTTTTGGGTTTGGGTGTGTTTGTGGGGGTTTTTTTATCAGCAGAGGGTGTAGGTTGCTTCATCTAAAAATGAAGAAAAGAGCAAATGTACATTATGGCCTTTTCCATGACTGGAACTGTTACACATTTTTACTTGATTGATAATGTGTTTAGATCAACACTTTAAAACACCTGAAGAGCTATTCAACTCTTAGTGAAATTCAGTGATATTTAGTTATCTGCCTTTGAAAAGTCTTCTTCTCATAGTTTTATTATGGTTTCATCACCAGATTACTTTTTTACTTCCTAGAAGGAAAGGCAACAATGCAAAGACAAGCAGTAGGTAAAAATCTTCCCAAAAGATATTGCTGCCAGTTCATCTCTTTCCAACCATCCAATTTCCAGGCTTCCTGTGAGCTAAAAGGAGTTTAAAAATGAGTCTTGAAACATGGACAAATGTTAGCTAATGGAAGCTGTCCTGGTGCAGAACCAGCATTAATTTCACCTGACTTTAGGCAAGTAGAAATGCTACTAATGCTTAAGTTTGGGTGTGCTCCTCCTACAGCAAATAAATAAAAGCAATCTCCTAGCCAATTTATCACCACCTTGAGCTAGATCTGCATAGGCAAGCAGCTTGCCCTGAGGACCCAGCACAAATAGATGCCATTTGGTATGGGGAACAGGTTTTGAACTAGTCTGCATCTAGCCAAGAACCTATTTGCAGTTGAGTGCATTCAATGCATGCCTCAAAGGCAGTTTCCAGATATGTTCCATCAGGTTGCATGGTCCATGGCTGCTCAAAAGGTCCATAAAAGGATGCTCCATAGGAGCAGCTTCTCAAGGGTCTTCCTGAAGTTGTACTGATATGGTGTAAATTCCTCCCCATGGGTACTTTTCTGGTTCTTTTTTAAAACAGTCCTAGGAAGACATCTCAAACTTGATATCTAAGTTTTAGAGAGCTAAAATTAGGAGAAAAGTGAATTTCTGAAGTATGGAAGTGATTCTCAAATGTCATTGATTGTAAAGAATTTAATCTTCTCTGTAAACATGTCTCAAATAAAAATAGCAGACAAAGATTCAGAAATAGCCATTTCTCCCTCTCTCAATTTCAGAACAAAGGGGAAAAGTGCAACTACTCTAACAGTAAATTAAACATTCACAAAAAAAAATAATTTTTGCTTGTATTCCTCACCAGGTTTTGCTAGTACATGTAATTTTTGACAGCCTTGTGGTACTCATGCAAGGAAACCACACATTGAGAATATGCTTCTAGGATTTTGTAATGTACTACAGAAGCAGAAGGTGAGNCACCAGGTTTTGCTAGTACATGTATTTTTGACTCAGATTTCAAAACATTATCCTGTAGATAACTGCATTTCATGAAGAGCTCTTGACTACTTGGTTTACTGAACATCATTTTCCCCATAGTAGATCCCTTCTTCCTAAGGAAATTCCTGTGGGAATGTTTTCCCACTTGTGTAAAATACTTCCTATCCATAATAATGTTGTTTCTCTGCACCTATCAGTTATTGTGTGACAGCCTTGTGGTACTCGTGCAAAGAAACCACACATTGAGAATATGTTTCAAGGATTTTGTTAATGTACTACAGAAGCAGGAGGTGAAAGCAATCTCTCTTGCAGTCACCTGTGCATCTGCAGAATGCCAGGAAGGGTTTCCTGGGCAAGCACAGCGGTCCTAGATTATAGATAGATTATTATAGACATGCTCCTGTAATATAATTGCATAGGGCGATGGTGGGGTATACTCATACACTTTTGGTCTCTGTTTCTATAACTCTCATCATGACTGTCAAGGGAATTAGGGGATTTATACAACTTTAAATGTCTGTGACTTTACATTTGGAAATGAACATGTGGAGGATTACTTGACGAACAGCAGTAAAATCATTGTCCAAAATGTCGACTATTATCTGCAAAATTTGGTGCAGGAACATGCAGTGGAAAGGAGGAGCAGAGCATCTAGTCCTCATGGTCTGTGGTTTTCCCCACACCTGTTCTGCTGCATCAGTGGCAATATATAGTTATCAGGGAAGTTTGAATTATTTTTTGTACTTGTACATGTTTTATTATATTCTTATTAATGTTATTATTCTCCTTTTTATTGTTATTGTTTCCTCATTGAACCTTTTTTATTTTACTGTACTTCCATTGAATATGACATTGCTACAATCCAGCCCCAACCAACCTGCTTGGCAGGACGGGAATGTTAGATTCCTTTTGTATGTTTATTCGGCAGTCCATAGTGATGGACAAATCACTCCAGGGGTATACTCAAAATTCCAACACGGTCAAAGTTGCAGCTCTTTACTTTGAACTCAGTGAAAGTTGTAACTCAGATTTCAATCTGTACTTTGAACACAGTCAAAGTAACTCACAGTTTACAACAAGAACTTGGATACAACCAAATTCATGTGAAAGTGCCAATTAAAAAAAAAGACAAGGTAATGTAAGGACAGAGAATGAGACAGAGGAAAAGAAAAAGAAGAGATATGGCAGGACAAAGAGAACTATAGCATTAAAACCCCCACTTTTTCGTGACCCAAATGAAATTCAACACAGTTTTCCTCAGGAAATGTGGTCCATGGGGAAGAGGGCACATACACATGCTTCTTGGCACAAATTACTTAAAAAGGACCTCTGTCCCCTATTAGTATTTGAATTGTATTACTACACCTGTGCCATTTCTCTCTGTAGAACTTTCTCCAACTGGGGCACATGCAAAAGTTGCTTCAGGAAAGTTCTTGAACTGTGGATGGGGGCTGCAGGGGTCGCTGCCAGTTCTATGGACCCTTACCAGAACAACCTCCATGTGAACCGTTTGGACATGTATGTGTGGTCAGGGGTGTTCCCGCCTCTTAAGTGTGTGCAAATCCCTCTATCACAGCAGTCCAGGATGGCTCATTGTATATTAGGAGTCCAAACACAAGTGTGGGAAGGGGGGACAGCAAAACAAAATAGTGAAGAAAAATGTTCTAAAAATGTCCCTGCCCAGTGCTGCTCAATAGACAGGAAGTTTAGGGAGTGAAGGTACCTTTTAAGCATTTAGAATAAATTTAAGATCTTAATCCCTAAATTACAAAACATCTCCATTTTTTAAAAAATACAATAGATATAGAGAAAAAAAATTCACCAACAAAACCTGTGGGACCCTTAGTACAACTAAAGCAAATAAATAATGTGTTATGCAGAATTGGGATATGAAACTTCTCTTTCATTTCATATCAGCCCACAGAGTTTAAGGGTTCATTGTCATCTCCTGCTTTCACATTCACATATCACATTTTATTTCATGTTAAAAATGATGCATTAGATATTTACACACTAAACCAAGATTTTATCCCCGGCATTTTTTTCAGTTGTGTTTAGGTTTCTTAATCTTCACTGTACACACCAAAATCATGCATGCGAAGTTTTAGAAAGGTGATTTTGACAGTTTTCCCTCATAGGCTCTAATCTGAAAATGTGGGTTTGTCATAAGAAAAAAAACCTGGGCTTTATTTGTACTTGTAACTGAAACCTAGCTGATTCAGTATTTCAGTTGCAAGAATTATAGTTAAGCCTATGTCTTCTGACTTCCCATGTCAAGTTGTGTTAAAGTCAATTTTGTGCATGTCATACTTTCTGAGTATAAAAGCTTATGATCATACCTTCATCAGATTCAAAACACCAACCACTTTTTTTTTCTAATCATGGACTGACATTCACTAAAATATTTTAAAATCCATTTGAGAAACACCAAGATTTTTCAGGTCACGTATTAAGTGCAGCAAGGAAATGGTTGCTTTCCTCCAAATACAAATATGCAGAGGTTTGCCTAAGAGAAACTGTTCAGAAGTAGCCTGTGAGGAAAAAAAATCAAGGCTTAATGAATTCAGTTTGATAAACAAAGAGGAAAGGACTGTACCTGGGGAAGGAGATTATGGAAAATAGTGTGTCCTTGTTCATTTTAGGAAAAGGGCAGAAGTAAGGGACTGCCAATGTAGTTTCCTGCAAGGATGATAATCCTTCAAATCCACTTCCTCCCTTGCCTTTTCCTTTATAAAACTTGGTTTACTTATGTAGGTGTGTCCCTAATGAAAGGTAAAATATTTGAGACAAATCAGTTTGTCCTTTTTTACATGAGCTGGGAGTTTGAATTAAATCCCAAACTTTGAAAAAAAATTATTCACTGTTAAATGTTGTGTTAAATGGATTTTTTCTTTCTACCTTTTCAGTAAAGCCTTTTTTTTCTTGTTCAAAGACCCATTGGGACTTTGTTTCTTTTCAAACAACAGGCATCCACAAATCAAAAATAACTTACTTCATATTTATTGATCTACTAAAACTTGTTTGTCATGCAGTTAATGTTCCTTATATTTGGCATTCTCCACTGTTGCACAACTGCAGATTTTCGTTCTGGGATAATGTTCTGTCACTAATGTTTCCTACCAGTGATCACACAGATTCACCACAACCAACTCTAAGTTTCTCAAAATATTTTCTTTCTTGCTGCTTGGAATGCCTTGATGTCAAAGTCACTGCAGTAGCTGTAAACTATGTGCACCTCTAAATTTGCCTTCCACTTTAGTGCACTGACTCTGACAGATCTGGACCCTGATGTAAAATCACTCATGCTACTGAAAATGGGCCATAAGATAACTTTGCAGGTTTTATGTAGGCACAAAAAAGTTTTTGTAAGACTGATATATACAGAAACTTCTATGAGGAACAAAATCTTGTGATCTCAGTGGTAACAGAAGAGAGAATTTTAAACTAAAGGCACCCCCAGCCCAACCCCCTTTGACACATTAGACTCAACAATGTCTCTGAATGTTAATGCTGAACAATAGGATAAATTGCCTAGCTACATCCCTGCCTGGATTATTTTTAGATTAATGAGAAATGGTTTGAATTACAGAAACTGGATCTAGAATGGAATTTAATAAGCAAAAATCTTGGTGGGTTAACAAGCCAGGATTTTGGTTTGGATTTTTATAATGAGAAGCTGTTTGTAAATTTTTTTATTGAGTTCCTGGTTTACTTTCCCAAACACCAAAGAAGTTGTGTTTGGAGCCAAAACTGTCTCAGTGTCCAGGAGCAGTTGCTGCCATGGGCCTGGATCTGCTTTCAGTCATTATTCCAGGGGATCTCGGGATAGGTCAAGTACTCAGCGTCCCTAAGTAAATGGCAGTAGGTGAGGTGTTGTTTTACTCCAGCTGGTTCCCTGAGCTTAGACTTTACACCCTTTCTTACACAGGGAATAGAATACTCCTTGGAGGAAGTTAGTTCTATGCAAGTCTGTAGTTCTTAATTCCTTGGCTTCTGCGGTGCCCACACGGCACCAGAAGGCCTGACTAGGGTCAGTATAATACTACGATTTAGGTACAATGACCCTTGAGGAATGAGGCAAAGAAAATGCGACCAAGAGATCGCTTAGAAAAACAATCAACTTTGAAGGCTTATTGGCAGTTTCCAAAGATTCTTCAGAAGCAATGATAAAATAGACTGCTGGAAAAAATTACATAAAATCTGTAACACAAAAGCTTATTTTAAAAAGCTTTTTGTATTTTCAAGAACAATTTGCATTAAAATGGCTCCTTTTTTTAAAAAAATGTTATTTTTAACCTGTTTTTCAATCTGTTATATTTGGTTCTGGTGATCTCAGCAAACAAGCATTCACTGTGCTCTGTCTGGATCATTTTTATTCAGCTTTTTTTAACAAATCTCCAAAAGTATCCAGTAGAAACAACAAGATTAACATTCCCTGAATACTTCAGCAGTGGGTTAATTCAAACCCTCTCATTGACAGGTTGCACTAACCTGGCTGACGATGCACTCAGATGGAGAATGGCTCACTTCCTTCTGCAGATCCTGCTGTGAAAACAGTCATCGGTAATAGAAACACCTTCAACCACTGTAACTATTTGCTGATCATTGTGTGTCTGTGGCCCCAGAGTAATGGTGAAAAATTTAATGAGCATTATGGAGATAGCTTACAGTAAGGAAAAGACCAAACATCTGTTACTGTGGGACTCTGGAAAGCTTCTCTGCTGTCAAAAGAGTCATTGCAAAACTGTTCATTTTTTAGCTAGTCGCCAGTGAAATTCAATTCCCTTTTCAACTGCCACAGTGTTACAAGCCCAACCTGTATGATTCAGATGTGTTCTCTGGATGAATTGCTAAGAGATTTCTCCCTTAAGAATAAGATTTTCTTTGGCTTCTTATAATGGTCAGTGATTTGAATTCACTCCCTACAGCTTTTTCTGTGAAGGATAATCAATACAGCAAAATGATTCGCTTGTAGCACATTACTTATTCTTGGGGTTTGTTCTTGCTTACATTTGTGCATACTGTGCATGATTACAGGACAGACAGATCAAAAATTTTAAATGTAACAAAACTCCAGCTTTCAGGTAATTTATTTGCATAGTAAAAATACAGGTTTTAGAGGTATTAGTGTCTTGGTTTAGTTTATGACATTAAAAATAACAATATAACATTCTCTTTCTTTGGTTCATGATCCCGTCTGTTGCTAGGAAACCCTTCATCAGGTGACTTTGAACCTTCTCAGCATTTTCATCTATAACTATACTACCTTGCCAAGCCATAGAATACTGCTGCTGTGTTGCTGGAATTTATGTTTCTTGCTGAAAGTAATGAAACCATTGTGCAGAGAAATATCTAATTCATTGGTCTTTCAAAGCATGGTGCTCTCCTTCTTCAGTGTTTCTCAAGTCATATTTTTAAGTAAATAATTAAAGGAGCTATAAGGTGGAAAAGTGTGCACAAGACAAGTACTCATGATGTTCTGATTTGATTTCAACCCGTTCCTCTTTTGTGGCTTGTTCTTGGGCTTGTGCCATGAACAAATATGGTTCTTCACATCCCCAGCAGTATGCCTTCCATCAAGCTATCTCTAGACTTCAAACCAACAGTCTAATGCCTTGCTGTGAATCAAAATGTTTCATGGATTTTTTTTCTTTTACTTTCATGCTTCAAATATAGCATGTTTTAGGATAGTTGCAGTGACAAAAGGAACAACCAGACTGTCAGAAGGAATGGCTTCTTTTAAATGCCGTTTCACCGAATTTAAGTGTAACACACTCAAACTGGTAGCTGTTGATTGACAGTCTCAGAAATAAGTTATGCTGAATGCTGCCTTCTTAAGTGTATATGGAATTCTGTATTAATATAACCTATACACACAGAAGTACATATGCATATATGTTTATTTATTCAGAAAGCACATCCATAGACTTTATAGACTGTATATCATCGCATCCATAGACAGTATATAATCACTTTAATCATCGCTTTTTATCAATTTTAACGTCTGATAAACATTGAAATGTTCAGGACATATTTAGAGCTAGAAGCAGTTAAGGAGAAAAAGCTCTCCACTAGGAAAAAATAAATCAGCCAGGACCTGGATAATCATTTGAGAGGTAAAATAAATCTGACCATTAAACTATGAAGTTGCCTTACTAACTCTGATTTTAACTCTGAGGCTTTCCTTTTTTTTTTCCTCTGTTATCCCAATAGATGTCATTTTCTCTAGTGCTTTATACTTCGATATGGCTATACACATATATTGTCATATTTGTGATAGAAGAGTATGGTTATCTGGCCCTATTTGCATCTAAAGATTAACATTTCTATATTTTGTGTTAAAATTGGGTCATACTCTCAGGAGGTGGAAAACAGCATAGTTCCATTGGCTTCCACAGAGTTGTTCCTGGTGATGATTTATTACTTTGTTTCATTTTACCTGGGTGTTGAATTCTTCCAAAAACACACCAGCCCATGAATTTATTTTCCAGAAGTCTAAAAAAAAGGCATCAAAATCTTTCTCAGAATAAATATTTCTGAGCATTCTAGTGAAATCTCAGGACTATGAGCCCTAACATTCTCTGTTCCTGTAGACTTTAATTTGTATAACTTTGCTGTGGAGCATAATAGGTCTTCGTTTGAAAGGTTAAGACAGTCTTTAAAATGTGCTTAGCTTGCCATACTTCATTTTTATTTTCAGAGAGCTAATGTCAATAAGGAAAAAAGTGTAGAATAAAGTTAATGTGGATTTCCTGTGACCTTAGGGTCTTTGGTGAACGTGTCTATGAGTTTAAAATTAAATAACAGGCAAGTAATTTGGGGTTGCTCTAACAGCTATATGATAAGGAAAAAGTCAAAATTTTATGAAACTTAGCTATGAAAGCCTCATTTCTTTCACTTACAAAAGATTGTTACAGTAGGTAATTCAGTAGTTACAAACATTCAAATTAAAAGGCAGCTGAAGTTTTAAAAGTGAGACTTTGTTTTGGGTAAATAGGTGAAGAACATTGTTTAAATAATGGAAAATTTGCTTGATCTGGGCAGTGGGCTGCAACATTGATTTCAGCCACAAAACCAAAACTGAAAATAAATTTTGCAAGAGGCCTGTGGATATTCTGGTTTTAGTTGTTTACAGAACCTTCCATCATGAAATCTAAAACCAGATGAACAACATCACAAAGCTTTTGTGAAAGAAGGATGGATGTGGAGCAGAATCTGACTCAGCATTTTGTATTTTCTCTACCAATCAAAGATTTTGATACAGTCAGCAGTTCTTCTGTCATATTTTATACAGTTTAGCTATTAAAAGATTAAAAAAATGTTTAGCAAATACTTTACTTCTTTAGCAGGGAGGAAATGTTTCACTGTACTTCCTAGGTATTGCTTCCTTTTCCTGAAGTACATGCTGATATTATAGTCTACTTGATTATCTATTCGCTATTCCAGAGTAGGATTTTCTAAAACAGGAACGCAGTTGAGGCAGGAATACACGTGAGCAGATGACCTGTTCCAACCTCCTGCTCACAGTAGGGTCAGCCAGAGCAGGTTGCTCAGGGCTTCATTCAGTCAGATTTTGAATATTCCTAGTGATGGAGACTCCATAGCCTCTCTGGGCAACCACTCTCAGTGTCTGACAACCCTTATTATAATAGAGTTTTCTTATTTCTGCTTACCTGTACTTCAGTTTGTGCCGGTTGCGTCTTAGTGGAGTCCAGTGACAGAACAAGAGTCTGACTTTGTCTTCTTTACTCCCCTCATCAGGAATTTATATATGTTGATAAGATTTCCCTGAGCCTTCTGTGCTCCAGGCTGAAGCCTCAGCTCCCTCAGCCTCTCTTCACATGATAGACACTCTAGTTCCTTAATCACTTTTATGGCCCTTGCTCTAGCATGTCACTCTTGTACTGGGGAACCCAGCACTGGCCCCTGACTCCAGGTGTGTGTTACCACGGCTGATCAGAGGGGAAAGATAAATCTCATCCAGCAACACTTTTCCTAGTGCAGCCCAGGAGGTTTCTGCTGCNAGATTAAAAAAATATTTAGCAAATACTTCTTTAGCAGGGAGGAAATGTTTCACTGTACTTCCTAGGTATTGCTTCCTTTTCCTGAAGTACATGCTAATATTATAGTCTACTTGATTATCTATTCGCTATTCCAGAGTAGGATTTTCTAAAACAGGAACGCAGTTGAGGCAGGAATACACGTGAGCAGATGACCTGTTCCAACCTCCTGCTCACAGTAGGGTCAGCCAGAGCAGGTTGCTCAGGGCTTCATTCAGTCAGATTTTGAATATTCCTAGTGATGGAGACTCCATAGCCTCTCTGGGCAACCACTCTCAGTGTCTGACAACCCTCATTATAATAGAGTTTTCTTATTTCTGCTTACCTGTACTTCAGTTTGTGCCGGTTGCGTCTTAGTGGAGTCCAGTGACAGAACAAGAGTCTGACTTTGTCTTCTTTACTCCCCTCATCAGGAATTTATATATGTTGATAAGATTTCCCTGAGCCTTCTGTGCTCCAGGCTGAAGCCTCAGCTCCCTCAGCCTCTCTTCACATGATAGACACTCTAGTTCCTTAATCACTTTTATGGCCCTTGCTCTAGCATGTCACTCTTGTACTGGGGAACCCAGCACTGGCCCCTGACTCCAGGTGTGTGTTACCACGGCTGATCAGAGGGGAAAGATAAATCTCATCCAGCAACACTTTTCCTAGTGCAGCCCAGGAGGTTTCTGCTGCCTTTGCTCCAAGGGCACATTGCTGGCTTATTGTTAATATAGTGTTCACCAAGATCACAAGGTCCTTTTTTGAAAAACTGCTTTTCAACTAGGTAGCCTCTGGTGTGTACTGGTGCCTAATGTCATTTTTTTCCTGGGTGCAGGACTTTACACTTCTCTTGCTGAACTGCATGAAGTCTTTTGCCCCAGTCTGTTAAGGTTGCTCTGAAGGGCAGCATAACCTTCTGATCTGTTAAAAAGTTTTCCCAATTTTGCATTACCTGCAGGTTGGCTGCGGAGGCACTCTGTCCCATCAGCCAGGTCTTTAATGAAGATGTTAAAAAGTATTGACTTCACTACGGACCCTTGGAGTACAACTTTAAGGGCTGGCCTTCAAGAAAACTTTTGCCACTGATCACAACCTGTTTGGTCTGGCAGTTCAGCTATTTTTAAATGCATGCCACTGTCCAATTACCTAGTCCAAACTTTACTTAAATTTATGTATGTGGACATTGTGGGAGATAGAGTCGAAAGCCTACTAAAGCCAAGATAAACAACATCCACTAATTTCCTCTCATCCATCAAGCCAATAATTTCATTATAGAAGGTCAATTAGGCACAATTCCTGCTTCATAATCCATTCAGATTGCTTCTAGTTACCTTCTTGACTTTCATATATTTAGAAATGGTTTCTGAGATTATTCATCCCGTTCCTTTCCCAGGGGAATGAGGTGAGTTTCTTTGGTTACTCCATCTGGCTCTCCCTGAAAATAGGGATGAGCTTTTATAGCATACCAGTGTTAAAATCCTTTCTTTTTTTCACTATTCTTTTCACAGCAGTTTCTGCAGTAATTATCTTTGCTTTTCTATTAATACAGTGTGTTTGTTGACTTTCTTTAATATCCTAGTTCTTTTCCTTTCCATTTTTGTGCTTGTCTATTTTCACCTGAAAGTGAATAGTATCAAATTTCAATTACAGAAATGAGTATTTCTGATTAACTCAGTCAACTTTTCTCTTTCCTGCTGAAGAGGGCTGTTAAGACTTTTATAATATGTTCTGAAAGACTAAGACAGTTTGGCATTCCACTTGCAAAATGTTCTACTCTGTTGGCAGAAATAAGGGTTATTAATAAAAATAAAATGTCATTTAGATTTTTACATGTCATGATTTCATATTAAGTCCTTGTAATTACTTTCTGTTATAGAAGATATTAAAACTATGAATAAAACCTTATTTCTACCTGGATCTAAAATCTCCTCCCCTCACTTAATTATCTGCTCATGGTGTACAGTCCCCCACAAGGGGACTCTTCTGTGGTCTGTCAGGCTTGGAGGGGTAGGAAAGGACTGTATTAATTTGGCAATAATTTGTTTCTTCTCTGTTTTATAATATACTACAATAGAATACTGTCAGAAGACATGTCCTTATGTGTTCCTTGAAGGATGGCTCAGGTTTTCTCAGACAGTTGTCTTTTCAAAGACCTTTTGGATATACCAAAAATTAACCCCATTGGGTTCAGGATTGAGCAGCCAAATAAGCCACTGTAGAGAAGGTGTATGACAGAGATTTCTCATTCATCCCTTATAAGTTATATTTCTCTGACATCTCATAATGGATCTTTGTCTCTCATTCTTCTTTTAGCCACTATCTTGACATCCACTGACTAGTTCCTCATCAGCTTTTGTGTGACATCTTGAGGTTTTTTTGTAAGAAGCTGTGGAAAAAAATCTTAAATTTGAAATAAAAATGTGTTTGGTTTTGGAGTTTGTATGTGTAAAAATTAGAAACAATTTGTAACTTTCAGATACAATGCACAAGGAAACAATTCTATGTGTAGTTAATTCATTACAAATTTTTTTAAAGGGGATGGGTTGCTTTTAATGGAGAGAAATATAGAAAGACAAAGATCTTTTTTTCTGTGGATGCTATGCTGTGTTAATCAGGTAGATGCATTCTAGTGCCTATAGGGCTTATGGTTTTTTTAATATAAAGTGTTGTACTGGAAGCAGAGGAGCCACAATGGCATGCCATGTCTTCAGGAAATACAAAGAAAAAACACTTGAAGGATGACACACATTTGGATGGAGAATTCGAACAATACTGTTTCACTTAATACTTAAAAACATTGCCATGTGGTGACTACCATCAAAGCTTGAGAACAATTGAGATGGAAAACCTGCTCAGTTGTCTAACTTATGAACTTTGTAATCCATAGAGACAATGCTTTCACACACTGCACCTTCCTTTTGTTTCTAGCTGCTATCTGTCATTCCATAAGTATTAAAGGCACATTAACTTCATGTATATTTCTTTCTTATGAGCTTCTGCAAAGGAGATCCTGAATAGGAGTTGACCTCTTAATAGGCTATTTTCTGTGAAGGGTATTACGAGACTTAGTCCGAAAAACACTAAGAGGCTGTTTTCTAGTCCATTGTCTCACATATTTGTTATATTCAATAAATTACTATGTATATGTTTATTCTTAAGTGTTTCAACTAAGCCAGATTCTAACAGTTTTCTTGAAGGATTTTTATATGATGCAGTGAAATTCAGATGCTCATTCTTAATTTTATCCTATTCTATTTTATAAGTTTCTTTTAAAGTATTTGTTACTTCTTTTTCTCCTTTGTGCTTCTGATATTATTTAAATGTGTGTTGTTGTTGGGTTTTGATCCTTGTCCTACCATATTCTCATTTCCTAACTCTACTGGTTTGTGACGAACAGGAGTGCACAACTGATTCTTCCAGCCTTGCTTCATTATGAAGTTTGAATGGAAGGTGGAAAAGCGTTAGTCCAGCCAAATAATTGTCCCACCTACAATTATGCTGTGATTTTTCTTGTCCAAACTTACAAGTTTATGGCATCCAGCTAGCCCTTAATGCTAATTCTCATTCAGCATCTGTACCTTTTTACTTACAGATGATGCTATGGACCTCAGAAGTGGTTTCTGGATGAATGAGGAGTTGTTTCTGAGGGTATAGCTGTGGATTCAGAATGCCAGCCGTAAGGATTTTTGAGTAATGACCTTGTGTTTTGTTTGACTATAATACTAAGCACGTACACAGTGCTTTACAAGTAGGAATAAAATATTGTGCGTTCCTAATCAGAAAAGGTAATCACAGCTTTTGAGTATGTTTATACAGAAATGCTAGGCCACTTTCCATGGTAATTTAAATCTCTTACAGCCTCACTAGCTTTAACAGAAATAAGTGAGAACAAGGTAAGAATACAATGAGTTTGGATTTGCTTCCAGAGAAAAAAATCCATCACTGGCATTTGAGGCTACACCATAAAACACTTCTTCCCTTAAAACTGACAAACTTAGTGAAGATTTACATTGTAAAAATTACAAACAGGAAGAGATACTAGAAACATAAGCAGATTTTCACAGATGTCACTTTCAAAATCTGCATCACTCTTTTAACCTCCTGTAGGTAAGTGGAATTGGAAAACTACCATCTCCACTGTCATAATAGTGTGAATAGTGTGTTACCAACTACGATCTTTATTTCATTCTTCTTACCAGTTATTCTGAATTACCCTGACCTTTCCTCTCCTCAGATTTCAAAAAGGGCTCCTATAAAAGCAGCAAGCTACTGGGATATGTAACTCCTAGAAACTTTAAAACAAGTGATTGAAGTGTTATTAACTTCTAAAGATATGTGGGTGATATGGAAGGAAATTATCTTGGGATCTGAATCCTGGTGAAGGTGCTATTTTAAGGGAGTTATGAATGACAAGGAGTTACAGTACTTGCCCTATTCAAGGAAAAATATTAGTGATTTGACTTCAGCCTTATTGCCCCTGTTTTATTATGTAGGGAAGCATTGTTTTGCCTAATGTTTTCAGTTTTTAAAAATATTTTTCTCATGTAATTGAGCACCTCTCTTTTTCATCCCACAGTTACATTTGGATTACTGTATCTGGCACAATTCTTTATGGCCCAGCTCAGCCTTCAGACATACAGGCACAGATCCCAGTGAAGCTGAAGGGAGTTGCACTTGGGTATTTGGGAGATTGATTAGAGTCTTTAACCTTAACACAAACAAATGAATTATTTTAGTAAAGAACTAGTATTTCCCTAGTGCAATTTATTCTATTTGCTCTGTTTATTTTTTTTAGAAAACATTTACAAGTGAAGTCATCTATCATATCTGATTAGCTGAATTCTAAGTATAAAAGATAACTGGCTTGGAATTAGGTAGCAAAAACTAAAAGTGCCTTTAGGAATTCAATCACATTTATTCTTTTGCATGTGGAAAGAAATTTGCTTTTAAAATTTGTGGAACGTAGTAAGTCAAATTAAATTTTCAAAGGCCCTCTTTGTTTAGCAAGGATTTTTAAATATAGCATAATCTATTTCTTCCTCTACCTATGAAAAAATGTAAATTATTCATATTATCTATATTCAGTGACCTGTAGATAAAACTTCCCGAACCATGGAAAATATGCAACAGTACAAATAATAACAATCTATTACTGGACTGTGTGCAAAAGTGTCTAAATTTACCTTTCAAAGCCATAATTATGGGCAACGTTACATCTAATTTGGCTTCAGCTAAATTTATTTTTTGGTAAATAAGACACTGATTAATCTCAGAAAAATTCTTGAACTGGAGATTTCTGATATTAGAGAATTAAAAGCCTTTTAAAGTGATCTTTGTATGCTTTGGGCCTGATCCTCAGATCAGTTCTGTGATCCTCACCTCAGGTATGCAGGATCTATTTTAAGTTACTCTCATTAGATTCTTCTCCTGTTATGCACTATACATTCCCAGAGGTTCAAATAATTTTCCCCTACATACCACTTAACTCCTTAGAAGATCTTCTTCCACTTAAATTCTTCAATTTTCTCTATTAGTTCCTGAGAAAAAGAAGTAAATAAAATCACTCCCATTTTTACTTTCTCAATGAGGTGGGCAAAAAGAAGTTTGATCATTTTCATCTCTTTGTCTTTAATGCATGTGAAAAAAGATTCCATAGAGATATTAAATTAGCAATACTATGGAAATTTGTTGACAGACTATAGGCTTCTGGAGGAGGGAAAATACTTTCCTACAAAACATAGATCTGACTGATTGTTTTGCAGCTAAATTCAGAGAAAATAAAAACTATTTTGAATTACTGAGAAAATACAAAATTAGGTCAAATAAAATTGGAAATCAGCTACTGTAAATTGGTGATTTTACACTTGCAATAGTTTCTTGCATTCATGTGTCAACGATTTAGCATGATGTAGACTCCTTCATACTGCCTCAGGTGGCAGCTCTGTTCAAGGCTACAAATTGTGATTAGGGCTATATTCATGTGCTTGCTTTATTTTCAGCTTAAAACAGCTCATCTTTTGACTTTCAGTACAGAACCTGGAAGCTAAACGTGTGCAGTTATGCAACATTATTTTGGGAAGTCTTTATAATGTGCCCATGGAATGGTTGTAATGTTTCCTACACGTTGTAAAGATACTGTTAGTTTTCTCTGTATACATTTGTTAGCTCTGGAGGAAAAACAATCATAGATTTTTGTATCACCTGTGGTATTTTGAGATATGACTGGTAACAGGAGGCTACTAAAGTACTTATAACTTTTACAAGTTGCTATAGGTTTTTTTTACAATGAATCACATTGGGGAAAAGTCAAAACTGGGAGAAGAATTGACCTACAAGGTAGTCCTTTTGACAAGAGATGAACATTATGACAACTTTTGCATCATATATGCTAAATGCTAGGAATTTTATTCTGTAGCCCGCTTTACTTCTGCTACAGCAATGAATCAGCTCTATAACCTGTAGCATGATCTTCAAATAGGTTCTGCTTTTCAGTTCAATACTAAAAAGCATTGCAGTTGACCATTATGCCTTTTCACTAACACATTTGTGTTAGTTTTTCCTAACACACTTGAATTCGCAAGCCTGTAAGTTGCCATCTACCACTTTACTCTGAGTAAAGTTCCTGGACTGCCACCCAGTCTGGCAATAATGTGTCATCTTATAATTTTAAGATATCTAGTTTTAAAGGATATTTAAAAAAATAAAATATGAAAGCATTATATTCCCATAGAAGACCACTGACCTGTATCTTGTTATGGAATTATTAGAGAATACTGGTTATAGGACAGCTTGATGAGAAATCTGCAGACCTGCTTGCACTCATGGTATCTACTTCCTGCTGATATCCAGTTCATTACTGTGTAGTGTTGATAATTACTCTTTTTTAAAAAATCTTATTGAGAGATGAGTAGATTAATTCCTTAGATCTGACTGATCAGCTAAGGCTTTTTGTAGTCTTCAAGCTGTAAGACCACATGGAAAAAGTAGGTAGAAATAAATTACTCAAAATGTGGAGACTGACAGCCAAAATTAAAAGGAATGAAACATGAATCCATCAGAAGTTATTAGGAAAGAATTCTTCTGTCTTGTTTGTCTTCTCTCTTTGTTTGAATATGAATATGCGCTTTTTTTTTTTTTTTTTTTATTTTTTTTTTATTTTTTTTTTGTTTTTTTTTTTTTTTTTTTGGATGGCAGGAAAAGCAATACAGAAAGCAAAAGAATCAATTCACATGTCAAAACAAACTCAGGTAGGGTATCTTTGGGTTTCTGGGATCTGGCAAAAGATGCAAGAGTTTCTACAGGCTTCTGGGGTCCAAAAGGATGCCTGGAGGATTTTGTGCTAATATATTTGGAAAAAGCTCAAGTCACATTGATGGCTCAATAAGTGTGAGGCATACTGAGTGTATTATAAATCCTTGTGCTCTGTCTCAGTTGTTGGTTTCTTTTATCCTTTATGCTTTAAGGGGTCTAATAAATGGTACAGATTGACTGCTGCTGGAGAATTCATTATAGGTGTCTCAACATATCACTAAAACAAACCAGCTGAATGAAGGCTGGGCATTTTTGCCAAATGGTAGTATACTTGCTAATTTTTTTGTTTGGACAGTTAATTAGAATCAATACACAGCTAATTTAGTAGAATTGTCAGTAGCTGGATGATTGTCCTTTTCATAAGTCATCTGCAGAACTCGTATATAGTTTGGTCATAAAAGACACAAAGGAGTTATATGTAGATATTATCCATGCTCATGGCATGCCAAGGTATGTAAAAAAATATTATGGTTGCTCTCAGGATACTCAGCGTTAGATTTCAAAAGCCACAGACAATTCAAACAGCCCTGTAAGAATAGAAGGGGTTTTTTTTCTTAGGGTATCTGTTACATTTTGGTTTTGTGTAGCTGTATAGCTAGCCAAAGAACTATAAAATGTAGCCAGAGGACATAGTATGTCAAAATAATAATGTGAGTGCTTTCACAATTCGCTTTTATTTGTTGTATAAAGTGCAGGTGGCAATTTATTCTACCATTGAAAATGCTTGCTTGAGATCTCAAAATTTAGAGCTATGTCTTTCCAAAGCCATCAACATTTGACCCAAGCCTGCCCCTATAGGGAAAAGTAAAAGAGTGTCAGACCTGAGCTGCCTTTCTTGGATATCCAAACTGAGAGCCTAAGTTCTGTTTAGACATCCAGGTAGCTCTGTTTGCAAAAGTGCTGAGCACAAAGCAGCCTTTCATGGTGAGCTTTGAATGAAGCTCAGATACAGAGCTTTGATTTTAAAATTGTCAGCAGAGCACAAGTCAGCACTGGTCATCAACAATACTGCCCTCCAGCCCAGTGCTCAGGAATGGCTGTGAGGCCACTCAGCTGCCTGGCCAAAACTGCAGCTGTTGAAATGCTATCTGATCTGAGACTGACAGATCTGCTCTGGTGTTCCTTGAGGAGCTGAGCCTTTTCAGAGGTGAAACTCTGTAATGCAAAGGATCTGGTAGTTACACAAAAAAGATAACTGCCAGAACCCTTATTGGTGAAAGATTCTTGCAGAGATACTGGTAACTTTTGGAAAGAGTTCATGGTAGAGTTTTTAGTAACATTGGCCTACAGAATCAGAATGTGTACTCTGATGAGTTGTAATAATGCTTAGGAATGTACAAGCCCACAGAATGAGCATTGTAAAACTGTTGTTTTCACATTTTCCTAATAAAATGTCATGGCATTATAAATCTGTTTTTATTTTATTTGTAATGGGAGAAACGTGTTTATCATAAAATCAAATCTTCCTTAGGAATGTATGCCATAGGACAGTGATTTAATTCATCCTGTTCAGGATCCTGGTTTGCATCACTCCAGTCCAAATGAAAAAATGCGGTATACTACTTAAAATGTTTTATTTTCAAAACTCATCATAAAATCCCATGCAAATTCAGGTCACAGCTAACCCTGCAGTTTGTGGCAAGGTGAATCAGAAACATATAAAGCATTTAAATGACAACATGTGGAGTAAATTACATCTATCTGGAATATTTGTGACAGGGGCCAGGTGTGAAATGACAAACAGAACTGTTAGGTCGTGGTATAATTAAATGAGTTCAAGTTTCAGCTTATCAAAGTTTCCTTTCATCTGTAGTGCCAAACATCCAGGTACCTATTAATTAAGTTTAAAATTATGCTCAAGTCTACAAATCAGGACATTGCAATAACTGAGTTCCTTCAAAAAAGGTTATTCTATTATACTCTTTTGTGATACAAGTATAAATGAGCACTATATCTTTATAGAAATATAAATGCATTTGAATTTACAATGAAGCAATTCATGCAATTAGATGTGTAAGAACCATGTTCAACCTCTCAGTCATATCACATTTCCACAGTTATGTAGAATGTACATGAAAATATAAATCATACCAAACCAGGAAGAACTACAAACTCATGGTGAATTGCAACATAAATGTTATTTTGTAAATGATGACAAAGAAATCTTTTTAGAAGATAATGGGATTCACTATCATATCCAAATAGGAGGTACCATGTAATAAACTATTATTTTCTCATTCTCTAGTGCTGCTGGTATAGTACAAAGTATAGGGGTATGTGGATATAATATATATTGTGAGTAGAGAATAATGCAATTGTAACAAAATGGAGACATAAATATCTGCATTAATAAAACATTTTGATCCATGCACTTGATTTTTCACTTGGAGAGGGCAACAGTTTCATCTTACTCTGCTTGAGAGGGCTGATCCCTTCATAGCAAGTACCCACTACACCATGAGACAATTAATACCAACATTAAACAAATACTCTTTGTGGTTCTGTTGTTCCCTTCTAGGAAGCACTTAAAGCCACCTGAACAGAGAAGCATCCCAAAGACAAGAGGAAAAGACTAAACACACTTGAGGAGATCAGAAAGGGAGCAAACTTAACTAATCCATGAGCTGCTTGCCTCTCATATTTTCATTGTATAGTTCTGCCAGAAAGATTACACTGCAGGTGTTTTTTAACATTTTCAGAATAAGAGGCATTCTGGTGAGATTACCTCAGCCCATTTAAGACCCCAAGCATACAAAATATGATTTAGAATACAAACAGAAACATGTTATTGATACAAAATTTATGATAAAACTACATTACAACAGCTCAATCTGAAAGAATCTGATTCTTCTTTGTATACAACATACTGTACCAGAGCCTCAGTGGGGGTAAGTTTTCATAGTTCATTCACTTTCACAGAGCTATGCAAATCTACACCTGGAGAGGATCTTACTTGATATCGATTTTTCTTCATAACATTCTGAAAAGGGATTTCATACAGGATTAAATTTTTATATCCTCTCTCAGTTCTTATATTGCATTGTCTGTGTGTTCTTAAGATATCTATAGACAACGGAAATGGACATTACGCATTGATCAATAACAGAAAAAGAAAAAAATAAGGAGAGGTCAATCAAGGGAGTATATGCAGTTTTAAGAAAGAAAACATGTTTCAAAGGATCTCAAACTAGTGATAAAGGTTTTTTAATATCCATGACCTTTAAATCATTGTGATTGTTTATTCCAAACCATCTTTAAATTGGCGCATTTCACTGTTGAAAGTTTCTAAGCAGAGGATTTAGTCAAATAGGAAGAAAGCCCTTGGGCTGAAGAAAATTAGTAAAGAATAAATTCAGAATTTATTGCAAAGAGGCTAAAAATATGTCCTTCAAAGCATGAGTTTTCCAGTCCTCATGTTATGAAAATATGCTGAGGACATTTCAGAAATGCACAAACCTGCCTCTCTAACTTAAGCAGTCTGATATACAGAAGTTACTCATTATTCAGTGGAAATTATTGGAGATCTGTCATGGGTAAATTCAGGCAACTGCTTGGGAATATATGTGGTTTCAGCTAAAGTAGAATCAGTTTTCTAACTTCAGCTAAGTCTTATCTAAGTAACTTCATTTTCTGAAAGTTAACTGCACATTTTTCAGACAGGGTTTCTCTCTATGAGTGATCACATGGGACTTTGGTATGCAGAAAGGCCATAGCTTATACTTATTCCTATAGAAACCAAAGCCATCCTCAAGCTAGTGGGCTGCTATAAGTCAAAGAGGTGAAAAAGGCCACATCTCCAGAGAGGGGCAGACAGAACGGGTGACCTCAAACTGACCTGCAGAGTATTCTATCCTGTATACGTCATACACAGGATAAAAGTGAGGATCATGAGGGTTTCTCTCTCTTTGTCAATGGCTTACATCCAGTGAGGACCTTGCCTGTCTGCTTGCCCCTGATCCTAGATCCATGTGTTCCTGAATCCAGTCCCTGAGCCCAGCCTCCCTTCTGCCAGTCACCTTGCCCGCTTTGCAGTATCTGCTGTGACATATAGTCATTGAGGGATCAGGGTGCAATTTCATGTATTTGTATCATTTCCTTACTCATTGTATTTTCTTCATCATCCTCCTCATCATCATCATTACTATTTCATTAAAACTGTAGTTTTAGTTTCTAATGCACAAGTCTTTTCCTCTCTCCCTGGGAGGAGGCAGAGAGGGAATTGAGAATCCAGCTCCTCAGTTTTAGGTGCAAATTTGGCTGGTCTAGGGCTAAACTGTGACCACATGGATGCTTAACACCACCAGTTTTAGAAAAAGATATCTATGTCAAATATCTCACAAAAATCTATAACTATTCACAAAGACAACAAAGCTGCTTATATTCCCTATAATCTTCCAACATCTCCCTAGATTTGCTGCAGATTTGGACCTCTCATCACACACTTCAGTAGCTTAGCAAGAGTTTAAAAGGATGATGTATCATAAGGGATACAATTCATACAGGGAATTTAGGAAGGAGTCTCCTTAGATCTCAGAACTGGAGTTCCCAGGAGGTATACTGAGTCAATTTCAAGTAAATTTTAAAGTCTGCAAAAGAATACTTTCTTAATTTAGCTTTCATCTAAAACAAAAATTCACATTTTAAAGCAGCAAGTTTTTAGGTAAACCAATTCTATTCAATCAAAACTGCTTATATCATAAAGCCCATTTTCTCATCTGCTCTAGTGATTGGCGAATCCAGTGTAATGAGATCAATTCACTGTTCAGTGGCAAAAACAAAAAAATGGAAGCAAGTGGTGGACTTCTGCATTTAAAAGAAAGATCTGCACAATGGAGGGAGAGAAGACACTTTGTTTCCCTTCTCCTGGGTTTGAAAGGAGAAATGGACTTCTATTTATCACATACTTAACAGGCGGAGTTGGATAAGAAAGACAGATCCTTTCAACAATTAGAAACTCCATGGTTGTAGTAATCCTAGTGTGTCTCAGGAGGTTGGATAGCATTTAATGTCTAACATAGCATGTTGCTTTTTGTGACTGAAACGTAGAAATGTTTAACAAGGAAGAATATTGGTTCAGTTTTAGTAACAGATAAAGAGATGAGTTGACTACAAAAACATGGTACAAGAAGGTGAGTGAGCCCATACATCAGAGTAAAGACAATTGCAGGTTGTCTAAGTAATAGCAATTGGAATGCCTAAGTAAATAAATGTGCTATGATTCTTTAAAAATTCAACTAGTTTTCCTTGTTCTGCAGGTCTGCTAGGAAAGATCTTGTGCAGACAATCTTTTGCATTGATTCTCTCAAGCACTTTAGTGGATTCTCCTCTCTATGATGACCAGCAATAGGACACAAGAAAATGGAATGAAACTGCATTGAGGAAGTTCAGACTGGACATTAGGAAACGGTTCTTCGCTGACAGGATGTATGGTCACTAGAACAGGCTCCACAGTGAAGTGGTCAAGGAACCAAGCCTGTCAGAGTTCAAGGAGTGTCTGGACAACGCTCTTATTCACATGCTTTAGTCTAAGGTAGTCCTGCAAGAAGCAGGGGGCTTGACTTGATGACTCTTATCGATCCTTTCCACTTTGAGATATTCTATGTTTCTATGATTTTGTAGCTCACACGCATACTTCAGTATGTTGATGCTTCTTTTAAACTGACAGAGCTTTCATTCTCCTTTTTTACTGCTCTGAGCAGTCAAATCTATTTTTTTTCTTCCTGCAATATTAATTACAATATTTGGCAACTGTAGCTATATAGAAGTTTGCCATCTGTTAAAAGTATCTCCTTAATTTAATATTCATTTTTCTCTGCCCCACACAAAAGGTCTTTCTCATGTCATCATCTGTTGAAATGAATGAACAGTTTTTTCCAGAAAGTCCATGAGTAATTCCTCAGTAAAGCTGATTAAGACATCTTCAAACTCCTTAACTGCCCTGTGCTTTCTATCCATTTTAAGATTCCCTTTTGGTGGCAGTAGCTGTAGACTCTATTGTAGAGAACTCCAAGTATAAAAAGCTACACAGGACACTTCTCCATAGTCTTTCAGTCTCTTTTTCAGCAATATATGGAGCCCATTGGAGCCTTTTTTATGGCAAAGATTTGGAAACCTGCAATTGGGGGATCCTATGCAGTGCGTCTACTTGTAGGTGGGGTCTTTGACAACAACTGCAGAGGGTCCGGGCTTTATATGGTTAAATGAACAACTTGCTTTATTGTAAAAAAGTAGCATTTCTGGACCCAGCTGGTCACTGCAGCCCCCTCTGGAGCATGGCCAAGCCCCCAACAGAATAGACAAGAAAGCAGCTGGACATCTCTTATCTTTAAACTAAGGGTCTGTTGAGGTGCACAGTTCCCACACATCTCCTCTCTTTTCACACAATACTCATGCTCATGCACATTGCTCAGCCAGGGTATTGATGATCTTTTTCTCACCCTGTGTGTGTTAGAGGAGACACAATTCAGGTGGCATAGCCCACTTCTACTGATAATGATAAGTTTTCTCATACTCAGTATTTAAGAGTAGCAATGTAGCTACATGAGAAGTTACAGATTAGATAGTACACAGAGCAACGCAATGCAAATCATCCATGGGTCACCTATACTTGTTTTAGGCCTGTTCATCAGACCACTTTAATACCTAAAGAGAATGTTTAATAATTTTAAAATCTGAGTGAGTGCTATCTACACAGGGATTAAAAAATTACGTATTCTGATATGGAAAGGAGGCCGATAGTGATCAATGTTTAGATGAAAATAATACTAGAGTACCTTACAGATCAGGAAATCTGGTTTTCATTCCTTTCATAGGGCTAGTCTGAATCTTAGTATTTTGAAAGCATTCAGTGAAGAAATCTAAAGTGTAAATCAAGATTTTGAAAGGGGAGGAAAATCCAAAGTAGATGGATTCACATCATAGATATTCTCCCTAATCTCATGGGTCTGAATTTCTTCATTCAAGAATAAGCACAGAAGAAGGGTTTTCAGGTTTAAAAATATAGATCATACAGTAGGAGGTTAATTACACCTCACATTTTGTTTAATAATATGGTGAATTTTCATAATCTCTGTAAAATATGCATTCCTCCCATTGTCTAACTTGCAACTTCATTATCTTAGTAATATTTTTTCCTATCCTTTTTTTAGACTTGATTCAAAGTACATTTTGATACAAGTAGGCAATTAGTTATATTCATAAAGTTCATCTGTAAAATTCAATTGAACTAGTATTTGGAATTAATTATGTAAGTAAAGTATTTTGAAATGGAAGGGAATTTGCCTAAAAGGGAGCCTGTATTGCTCCGTAGAGAAAAACAGTTTCCATGTATCCAGGAGAATTCCAAGTGCAGAACCTCCTGAACTCCAGCCTGAGTTTTGTGATGATACCCACTTCTCCTCCGGTTTCAAGAGGAACCGAAGCATTGGACCTCACATCATCTTTAACTGTTTAAAGAGTGGAAGGCTCACAGCATGTTTCTGGGTTTTTGGCTTATGATCCAGCTCCTTTCTAAACATTTTAATTTATTTAGGTTACATTCTGTTTAAAGGAGGTGAAAACTTGGTTGTCCTGAGGGACATGGCTTAGTGTTTGATGGGAATGGTTGGATTCGATGATCCGATGGGTCTCTTCCAACCCGATGATTCTGTGATTCTGTGATTCTTCAGATTTTGTTGACTGTTACGTTATTGCTATAATGTGACATGACTCATAGCATGTTTCAGCCCACAGTTTTAACTGTATATGTGAAAGTTTTAAACGCACATTGTGTCCACTATGTTTTTCAGGGTCTTATTTTTTCTGCTCTCATTGTTATTTTTCTTCACTGTTTACAAACAGAAGAGATAAAAGAAGATAATCACATCTCAAACATCTTGTGCAAGATGTTATATAGTCTTCTGTTCATTGCCATCCAATGTCAATATTTTCCCCCATACAAGCTGCTATCCAACTCAAACCGTGATGAAACACAGAATGTAAATACAAGGGGAAAGCCTGGAGAAATAAATTTATTAGA
>WAAB01011548.1:83322-97928 GCA_013389865.1 Piaya cayana | reverse complement strand
AAGCAGCTGGACATCTCTTATCTTTAAACTAAGGGTCTGTTGAGGTGCACAGTTCCCACACATCTCCTCTCTTTTCACACAATACTCATGCTCATGCACATTGCTCAGCCAGGGTATTGATGATCTTTTTCTCATCCTATGTGTGTTAGAGGAGACACAATTCAGGTGGCATAGCCCACTTCTACTGATAATTATAAGTTTTCTCACACTCAGTATTTAAGAGTAGCAATGTAGCTACATGAGAAGTTACAGATTAGATAGTACACAGAGCAATGCAATGCAAATCATCCATGGGTCACCTATACTGTTTTAGGCCTGTTCATCAGACCACTTTAATACCCAAAGAGAATGTTTAATAATTTTAAAATCTGAGTGAGTGCTATCTACACAGGGATTAGAAAATTACGTATTCTGATATGGAAAGGAGGCCGATAGTGATCAATGTTTAGATGAAAATAATACTAGAGTACCTTACAGATCAGGAAATCTGGTTTTCATTCCTTTCATAGGGCTAGTCTGAATCTTAGTATTTTGAAAGCATTCAGTGAAGAAATCTAAAGTGTAAATCAAGATTTTGAAAGGGGAGGAAAATCCAAAGTAGATGGATTCACATCATAGATATTCTCCCTAATCTCATGGGTCTGAATTTCTTCATTCAAGAATAAGCACAGAAGAAGGGTTTTCAGGTTTAAAAATATAGATCATACAGTAGGAGGTTAATTACACCTCACATTTTGTTTAATAATATGGTGAATTTTCATAATCTCTGTAAAATATGCGTTCCTCCCATTGTCTAACTTGCAACTTCATTATCTTAGTAATATTTTTTCCTATCCTTTTTTTAGACTTGATTCAAAGTACATTTTGATACAAGTAGGCAATTAGTTATATTCATAAAGTTCATCTGTAAAATTCAATTGAACTAGTATTTGGAATTAATTATGTAAGTAAAGTATTTTGAAATGGAAGGGAATTTGCCTAAAAGGGAGCCTGTATTGCTCTGTAGAGAACAACAGTTTCCATGAATCCAGGAGAACTCCAAGTGCAGAACCTCCTGAACTCCAACCTGAGTTTTGTGATTATACCCACTTCTCCTCTGGTTTCAAGAGGAACCAAAGCATTGGACCTCACATCTTCTTTAACTGTTTAAAGAGTGGAAGGCTCACAGCATGTTTCTGGGTTTTTGGCTTATGATCCAGCTCCTTTCTAAACATTTTAATTTATTTAGGTTACATTCTGTTTAAAGGAGGTGAAAACTTGGTTGTCCTGAGGGACATGGCTTAGTGTTTGATGGGAATGGTTGGATTCGATGATCCGATGGGTCTCTTCCAACCCGATGATTCTGTGATTCTGTGATTCTTCAGATTTTGTTGACTGTTACGTTATTGCTATAATGTGACATGACTCATAGCATGTTTCAGCCCACAGTTTTAACTGTATATGTGAAAGTTTTAAACGCACATTGTGTCCACTATGTTTTTCAGGGTCTTATTTTTTCTGCTCTCATTGTTATTTTTCTTCACTGTTTACAAACAGAAGAGATAAAAGAAGATAATCACATCTCAAACATCTTGTGCAAGATGTTATATAGTCTTCTGTTCATTGCCATCCAATGTCAATATTTTCCCCCATACAAGCTGCTATCCAACTCAAACCGTGATGAAACACAGAATGTAAATACAAGGGGAAAGCCTGGAGAAATAAATTTATTAGAACTTGCGTTCATATTACTGGCTAGTACTGAAGAGAACAATTTTACCTACTTCAGTAAGACAAATAAATAGATGATAGTCAAACTGTTCAAAAGCTGCAGAATTGCAAGGTTTTCCAACAAAGCTTGTTATTTTTAATGTAACTTTTAAAAAATCAGCAAAAAACTTAAATAATGAAGCTAAATAATTTGGAATTTTACAGAAATGCAGAAACTTTTTAATAAAAACTGGACTCTTGAATCTTAGGTTTTCTACATTTTTTCACAAGATTTGTCATATAAGCTACTGATGGTGATTCATCTGTTTGGTTTTGGCCTTTTTTTCCATCCTGGTTTCAACTTCTTACAATTTTCCACCAATACTTTCACTGCTTGAGTAGATCACTGGAAAATTTATTTTGAAGAATTCTTTGCTCATGGTTTGATTGTGAGCAGCTTGCAATATCTGATAGGCCCTTTTGTTATAAAACGAGTCATGAGATGAATCTGCATATTGATGAATAACTTATAAAAATTTATTTTAATAGGATCATATAACAGTTTAGATTAGAAGAAGCCTCTGTATGTCACAGGATCCTAACTCTTAGTTAAAGCTTTTTATGTGCAAATACTCCCGATCATGAATTCAAAATGCAGCTTTCATGACTATGCATTTGAAACTATTTCATAAGCATGTATGAAACACAATCCTGGCCATGCAACACGTGCTGATGCACATACTGGCAATAACAAAGTTCAAGTTATATAATTTAAACAATAAGATAAGTCTTTGTGGAATCTATCTTTCTGTGTCTGCTTAGCTCTGGTTACAGACTTAGTTTTTTTCTCTAAAATGTGCAGCCTTTTAATTTAAATAAAGTATTTGAGTAGCATGAGATTTGTGTCAGAAAAGTGAAGTTATTTTTCCTTGAAAAATAAGATTTAAAAAAAATTCAAAATATGAAAAGGTTACGCTGACCTGAGCAGTAATAAGTACACAAGAAGTGATTAGTTCATTTCTGGTTATGCTCCATTTAACTGTTTTTTGCTTGAGCCAACTTTGAAGAACTGCAAGAACATGAAAATTCCTAAGATGAGACGGTCATTCACTTAGCCTGCTGTGTCTTCTTCATTTTGTGCATGTCCTTGTGTCCCTCTGCCCTTATTTTAGCTCACTGCTCCCTAACTTATGCTTGTCATACCATTTTGCATGCACTGCTAGGAATATGGGAGAGATTGAGAGTTAAGAATTATCTTTAACAGAATACCCCATGCAGTGTTCATTTTTCACTTCGGCTTTGTTTATTGAATTTATTTACAGTGGAAGAAATTGATTGGCAGGTTGATTGAAGAAACCTAAATTTACAATGAACAGTAGGCAATCAAACACTATTTTCAACCCAGTAAGAATTTTGGCCTTCAGGAGAGCACATTTGTAGAAAGTTAGTTTTACCTACTGGTGTAAAAAGCCAACCAATTTCTCTAAAAAAAGAAATAAAGATACCTGCTTTACTATAAGAAGGTTGAAAATTCTTTTTTTTTTCATTTTCATGTTTGAGATATTTAGTACATTTATTTTATTTTTTTATCTCAATCTCAAGCTAGTTAATAAATCTCTTAATTCACCCACTAACCACTTTACTTTTGATGTTTTAAAACCATTATTTAAACCAATATGAATGCTTTTTTAAGAATGAGAACTTGATGCTATAGATAACATGGAAAAATCCCCTTGCTTTAGGACAAGACATTAAATTAAAAAATGTTTTCAAGTTCCAGTTGCTTATATTCAGCATCAGCATAAGTTTTTTGGGCTTTATGACTAGAATGCACCTAGACTTGAGATTTTTCAAAGTAAACAAGTTTTCTGAGCTGAGTGCTTTTCTCAGACCTAATGAATTACAATTACTTGCTTCATTTCTGATAATTTCATCTTGGGTCAACTGAGCCCTTGCGGAGGATGATTGTCTGTCATGGCAACAGCAGTAACAAAACCCATTAAAATTCTGGTATTTTCATGAAAAAATCCCAAGTCATTAATCATATCTTATTTTACTGATTTTTTTTCTGTCAGCTCTAGTGTATATGACATAACTTCATGAGGATGTGATACATCAGCCTGTTCTCTGATTAGTTTTCTTCATTCATTGTACAATGGGGCCCAAAGGACCTGAGATCAGTACTACTTTATCATAAGAGCTGTATGTTCCCCTGTAAGACAGAACCTCCAACACAAGAGCTTTTACTCTAAATGATAAAGGCAGTCCAAGGAAATATGTTTATCCCCCATTTTACTTACAAAGAATGCAGTAAAGGGAGATAAAGTGATTTGGCAAAAGCTCCCTGGGAAATCTGAGTCCAGAAGTCCTCAGCTTTAATCCACAAGACTATCTTTCTTCTACTAGGAAACAGATGTTAAATTGGATGTCAATGTTGCCATGAAACTTTTTTCAAGAATGCTGAAAGGTGAACAGTCTCCAAGAATGATTACGTAGCAAGCTACCAGCTCTGCAGTCTTGCATCTCAGGAGTAATTCATTCCATCTTTACTGGCAGGCTTTAAAAGGCCTTTTGTTTTCACTCACTGATTAGTATAACAATCTATTTTGAAAGTTACGCAGCCTGATAGGAGGTATCATTTATTTGTTTCAATGGTAGATTTTTTGCAACAAAATGTCTGAATCTTCTAAGTGTTGTGGATGTCAAAGATAAACGTTAGGATTATAAGTACAGATCCTCTAAAGTTTCTAAGTAGTATAATCAGTAACAGAAATTCTCATTATTCACTTGCCTCCCCTAAAGTGCTGAAATTTTTTCCTTTTGAAAACCACAGACACATATATTATCAATCAGTATTAAGAATTGAGCCAAACAAGAAACTTGAGCTAATTATATGATGTATGCTGCATTACATAAAATTCCTGTTAATGCTAGACTGCAGCACATTATAGGTTAACTTAGAACACCACTTGGCCTTCCTCTCCTCCTCTTTTCTGCTATTCAAAACAGTCTTCTGGAAAATTGGCCTCAGTACCTGTGATGTGTAGCTGAACTTACAAGATCTCAATATTATCCTACCAGATTTTGTTCTTTAATTATAGAATTGTTTCCATCTGGGGCTTAGATATAAACTTGGAAAATGTAAAGACTCTTCCCTCTCACCCTGCCTGACTTCAAAACATTGGCAAATGACACTCCTCATCAATGCGGTGTATATTGGATTAAAACATTGGACTAAGTTACACTTCTGTGGGTGTAGGGATTAGTGGCATTTATTGAAAGTTTAATGTACTGCCTAACAATCTAAGAAGTAAATATGTACTTTAAATCAAGTGAAAATTAACATTGGACATAACAGAATATGAGAGTATAGTAGGTTCTGGAAAGAAATTTGGTCTCCCAGGGCCAGATCTGCTAAGATCATAGTTAGATACATTTATATGTGTTTCATTTGTGTGCAAAAACTCAGTGTGTGTGCATAACTTCCTGGCTAGAGTCCACACAGCAGTTTTAATAAACTGGATTAGTTAAGATGGGAATATAATCACTATTTGTCCTTCTACACTCAGCAAAGACAATGATGATTTAATATCTAAATCTGTACTTCATGTAAATTAAATTTATGCTCCTTTATTTGAAGCCAATTGCTCTATGTTGCTATGTGAAGAGAAAGTTCCGATATGGATGTTACCAGTCTCCCAGGGCTCAGTGCTGGGTCCAACCCTGTTCAATGTCTTTATCAATGACCTGGATGAAGGCATTGAGTGCACCCTTAGCAAGTTTGCAGATGACACTAAGCTGGGTGGAAGTGTCAATCTGCTGGAGGGTAGGGAGGCTCTGCAAAGGGATCTGAACAGGCTGGACCACTGGGCTGAGTCCAATGNCATCCCTGGAGTTAAAAGATGGGTAGACGATACACTTAGGGGCAAAGTTTAGTGATTGATAGGAATGATTGGACTTGATCTAAGAGGTTTTTTTCCAACCTGGTAATTCTATGGTTCTATGAGAAGCAAAAAAAAAAAGTACAGGAGGTATAGTTTGCTGGGGTTACAGTGGAAGAGCGGAGAAAGTTTCAGTGTGGCTTCTTGACTTGTATTCCTAGTGTGTAAGTTAGCTTTATGAGTTCAACATTTCACATACCATCAAATGTCTTCAGCCTTTGTGCTAGACATTTGTACATAAACTTGTGTGTGTGTTTCTTAGCTGTCACTTTTTTTAGCACACCAAGAAACATTCTTATGACATTTACTGTAAGTGATAATACCAAGAGGGCTTTTACAATAACTGGAATTTAAAACATGCTGTCCTAGGCATTCTAGACTAATACCCTTTCTTATTTTCTCCACATCTCAGCAGGAGTAACTCTGGAAGTTATAATCTGGTTTTGGGCAAACCAATTTTCCTGCTTTATATATTTTTTTAATATAAATATTCTATCTGTGTAGTCTTCCCAGTATTCATACAAATTCTAAATGAAAAGGTAGTCCCTACATTCCTCAGATTTTTATACTACTTGTGTCAATAGCACTGATAGGTTCATGACCAAGAAAAAGTGAAAAATAGAAGTTTCCTTCTGTATTCAAGTATACTGACATGTAGTTTCTTAGTGTCCATAATTTCAAAAAAAGTGCTCTGTGTGTGAAGAGCAGCTGTGCTAAGACTATTTTCAGAAACACCAGTACAGCTAGTCCTGCTTAGTAACTATCCTGATTGCTTCTATAATCCAATAACAGGTTGTCATTCATCTTCTGAGAGATGGTTCTCCATTGACTTTATGGAGAACACCTCTGGCTCACTATGCTACTGTTACCCTCTGTGTCAGTGCTATGGGATCACAGCTGGGCCTGGTATTAACCATTGGATAATAGAGTTCATGGCATATGTCACTGCATTGACTTATAGTGTTCAGCAAGGCAAAGCATGAACAGACTGGATTGTTGTGGGCTTTGACTTTTGAGTGCTGTATGAATCACAGAGTCACAGCATAAGTTAGGTTGGAAGGCAGCCTGGTCAACTTGCCACTCAAAGCAGGGTCTTCATTACAGGTTATTCTTCTGGAGTAGGTGGCTTTTTTGCTCAACAACTTCATTTTTGTTAATTTATTTTTTATCCCCAGAGTTAAATTCTAGGGATATTAGATCTTGCTCTAGAGATTTGGGAGATATGGACACCAAAAACTAAGATTAATTCTTCATTATTAAATCAAATAGCTTTTCTCTAACTTCCTCTTTTTCTAAGAAAAAGAACACTTTGCATGTGTGTCATTTTAGTATAAAGTTCCATACAATTTTCATAGTTAGTTGTGCAATTTTTTTTGGAAAAACTGAAAGCTGTTAAAATATTCTTCAAATATGACATTCATGTTATTGCAGAAACTAAGCAAACTTATTTCTATATTCCATTTTTTTTTTTAAATATATGGTTGAAACATACAATTAAACTTACTCCGGTTGTTTTTTATGCATTATATTTAGTCCACAATCCCTGACAGCTTTTTTCACTGTCCTTCCAGGCTTAATCTGTTAATGAAACATGCACTGCTGGAATGCAGGATATATACCTGCAGAACTAATAGCAGTAATTTTCAAAACCATCTTAGAATGGGGTGCAGGACTTGATGCTTTAAAGCCTACAACACTTTTGCCAATTGAAACTATTCCTCTAAGTTAGTTTTAAAACTTTGAAAAAACTATCTCCAGGACTAAAAACTATGTCCAGGACTAAAATCTAAGACTCAAATAAGTATTTCCCTATCTATGGAATTAATAATTACTTCTACAGCATCCATGGCTTGGAATCAGTGTCATACACAAGTCAATAAACCAAAGTCACTGCCCACACTTAAATACAACAGTGCATTTCACACGATAGATAACTGATCTGTTGGAAAGATTTTCTTCTGGTGAAAAGAAGCCACACTTTTTCTATGCAGAATTCAGAACTGTTTGAAAACTGTATCTAGGATATATTTTTGGGGGAAACTCATTGGCTTTAAAATGAAAAATATTTGAAATCTCTGCAAATCTTACACAGATTAAACCTGGAGAGGAATAGGAATAAGTTGCAGATATTCATGCTGTTTCTAATCATCTGTTGTAAACTTCCTGGGTCTAGCTCAAATGAAAACTGAAACAACATAAACTTTAATCTCATCTGAAATAGATACAGTAAAAAATTTTTAAGATGCATTCTTAGCAAACTATCAAACCAGTTTTTCTGAGATCAAATAGCTTCTGAATATACAAATAAGCATCCATTAGTGTGAATACTTCCCTGAAATAAAGCTCCGAATACATCAAAAGTTGTCTATTCTGCATTTCTATTTACAGGACACTTGCATCATTAAGCATTTCATACCTCAAGAAGGAGAGATTCATTTATGTTCTTTTGAGTAGAATGTGAAGAGATTTTCCATTACTCGTGCTATAGATTTTACATAACCTATTGTTGCTTCATCAAAGCATATTAGGAGCATATGCCTGGGAGGAACTATGTGGGTTATTAAATGCAGTTCCTGTAACCATACACATTGAGTCTCTATAATCTCCATCAGAAACTATTTGTTCAGAGAAGCTACTTCTTTGCTCATCACTATTTTGATTAGAAGAGTATCTCAAAACCTCTTTCTTTGTCATTTAGGAATCTCCTAATTTCCAGATTAACATGGTTTTTTATTTTCTTCCTCTGATATTCTCCTTAAACTGGAATAGCTCTGTCTCTTTCTATTGACCATCAGGTACTTCAAATATACTTCAACTTACCTACAAAGAGACAGCATTCATTAACCTCCCAGTACTGTTGGCAAGGTTTCTTTAAAGATGGAAACCAGCACATGAGTCAAGAGAAATAGATTGGCTCTTTATTTTTATGCATGAAGATGGAAAGAAAGTTATTGTTTGAACAAGCACATTCTGTTAAGTTTAATTAAGAAGCATGCTCTTAAATCTTCATTGTGATGACTAATCTGTGTAATGGGCAATAAAACTAACCCATTTCCAATTAAACCAATCATAGGAAGATGCCAAATCATAGCCCATACTTACCTCAGTGAAGACACACAGGAGTGGAAGACAGGTATTTAAGAAGCAGACCACAGATTTGCATGGGGAAGAACATCACCACATCTCACATATCCGAAGTTTAATCAGATCTACTGTGTGTTTGCTGGGTTCCCATTCTTGATCTACCAGCTTAAGTTAGACTCTCTTGATATTTGTCTCTTGGACTCAGCTGATGTCTGACTTAGTAGAGAGCCAGGCAGCTGTAACTGAAAGGAGAAAGGGAGCCAAGGAGAATAGCTACTCTATGAAAGCTTTAGGTTTCCCTCCTCTCACCAAGCATCAGATCTCTTTTGACATATGGGTTGCCCCTTTCAGTCTTTGTCTCTTCTGAACATAGTCACATACTGTGGAAAGCTATTTCTGTTATTTTCTATTGTTTCTTTGAACTCTTAACTTTTCACTGACCTGTACCTTCATAAGAAAGGTGAAAATGCTCTGCCACTTTCACTCACTTGGACTCGCTTATTACCTAATGTTATAGCAGGAAACTGATCAGAAAGAAAAGGAGTGTGAAGCACAGTGTTTCATGGAAGCCAGATCAGATGTTCTATTTTGAGTGATAAAAATCTAACCCATGCAAAGCAGAGAAAACAGTTTTCTACATTTATGCAGATGTTTCTCCCAACACTGTATTATATAATAAAGATTTGCATGGGGAATGGTTGTCCACCATCAAAAGGCTAGTTCCACATTTCTGCACTTCACTCTAAGAAGACATTATGTTAAAACATTCTTAGTTGTCCAAGAATAGGAGGGATCCTGTAACTTTCTCTACTTCCATGGCTGCAGGACAATATGATGCGATAATTCCAGTATTACAGCCTGCTGTAATCTTCATGCATCTCTCATGTATGCCTAAAGTTGAATGGTTGAGAACTAGATTTTGAGTAATGCAGTTTATGTGGGAATTCAAATGTAGTTTTACTTCACCAGCAAGTAGGTTGAGTTTCTGTGGCTGAAAACTTATCAAAAGCTCTGAATACTTTACAGAAATGTATGTGTCTTTGTCTTTTTTGCTGATTACTGTAATATAATTGAGTCAGAGGTTTACAATCAGACATGTCAGGTAAAGCTATAGCAGCTATATATTTACAGTCCATCACAATAGATCATTATCATTCGATCTGGCATCCATTTACTATTTGATGTTCTCTAATCCTGCATCTCTTTCAAATCATAAATTAGTCATTTTAAAGCACATAAGCTTTGTAAGACTGGAATAGATTTTCTTCTGAACCTGAAAGGTACATATAAATATGGCCCATTTCTGCAACCCAAACTGTATGTAAGGTCAGCTGTTTAATGCTGTGTCTGACAGATTATTTCCTCATAATCCACATTATCCCTCACAGCAAGAGAAGTGACGATAGGTGGTATAGTTATCCATGGGCTCACTGAGCATTTCCTAAAATTCATACTACAACATTTAACTTTCCATAGCAAGGATCACTACAGGTGGTGACAAAAATATCACCTACATCAGACTTGACTTGTTGATTTTTGAAAGAGTCTGGATACTACGATTGGGGCCATCCGGAAAAAAGCCCAGCACAGAAATATTTTACTACCGTAAGAATTTTGGCATGGTTCATGGACCATTTAGGGAAAAAAAATAAGACCCTGGAAGATGTGGTGCTGGAATCCCCTGCAAACCACACAGCCTGACTAGTTTCTGTACTTGCTAGAAAGAAAAACCTGCAGGCAATGGGGCCTTATTTATGTGATGGGACACCAGTCCAGAACTTGAGTAAAAAACCTTTTTTCATGGTTCATCACAGAGCAAAATTATTGTTTGAGAGCAGATTAGTTCTTCTGAATACCTGCAGGTTGTCAGGTATGTAGACATGGAAGTGTATCTTCTTATATATGTTGGGAGACTTAAGATCAAAAAAACCTCCAGACAATGCTCTAGGAAAAGATAGGACCATCAAACCTTCTGCACCTGATTGTACATGATGAAGATGTGATTATGAAAAATATCACTCTGGTACGTGTTGCTACTTCAGTAAGTCATGTGCTTAGCAGAGACTCAGTTGTGATCTTGGTGAGGTTTTGTTGTGGCCTTTATCCACTGCTCTTACCACACTGACAATTCCAAAATTTTCAAGTCCTAGGAACACATGGTCTGTGTAATAAAGATTTAGGGTCACATCGTCAGCTGCTGGATGCTTGATACTGGTTATCAGTACCAACACAGATAATAGGATGTGAATTCCATGCTTTTCCTTGGTGGTCTGGGTGAAGAAATGTGTATAGTGTCTCTTTTTGTCATGTTGCCCATAGTATGTGCCTAAGGTGCTGCTCAGAAGATGAGTGCCACTGAGCCACACTTGAAACAGGGACAGTATCTTGATATTTATTGATGCTACTAATCAATGAACTTCTTTTGTTTTTTTTAAATTTATTTGCTGTAAATTTAAAGAATGACCCTTCCCCCTCTGTAGAAAACAGAGTTCTTGTCTGGATTTATGGATGAACACCTGGAGAGAATTGTAATAGGAATAAAAAGTAGTTACTTGTAGAAAAGTGTTCTTTGTTTCCAGATTCATTACATTTTCATATTAGTATGTCCAATTTCAACTGTAATGAATCCATCAAAAGTGTAAAGCTTTATAGTTTTTTATTAAACATGTTTTCAGTTGAGTCTTTTCTGATTGTTACTATTATTTGTGTAAAAATTATGTAACTTGATTACTTTGCCACTCAAAAATCACTAGAAATCTAAATAACATTTTGCAACAACCTGCTAGATTTTAAGGTGAAACATATCATAGAATCATAGAATAAGCAGGTTGGGAGAGACACACTGTATAGTCAAGTCCAATCATTCCTATCCATCTTTAAACCATGCCCCTTAGCACCTCATCCATCCATGCCTTAAACACCTCCAGGGAAGGTGAATCAGCCTGTTCCAGTGCTCAATGACCCTTTCTGTGAAAAAATTTTTCCTAATGTCCAGCCTGAACCTCCCCTGGCAGAGCTTGAGGCCATTTCCTCTTGTCCTGTCCCCTGTTACATGAGAGAAGAGGCCAGTTCCCTCCTCTCCACAACCTCCTTTTAGGTAGTTGTAGAGAGCAATAAGGTCTCTCCTCAGCCTCCTCTTCTCCAGGCTAAACAATCCCGGGCCTTCTCTATTGTAATAGCTGTTCAGGCCTGAGTTAAGTTAATCAGAAACTAGTTTTTCACTATTGTGATGAGAAGAAGTAAAAATACCTAAATATGTCATTCTGAATTTATATTGCTCTTTTGAAAAAAGACACAGGTTGTCACATCCAGGCCAGGTATAAAGTTGAAAGTTGAAGTAGAGCAGTGTGAAAAGGGGCTTCATTCCCATTGTTTACACAGAAATCATGGAGGTCAAAGAAAATAATTCAATGTTAATCAAAAATGTTCTAACCCTGTCTCCCTTAATATATATATAGATGATACTATATTTATGTATATACAGTATAAATACACCTGTGTTGGTACCCATGTAAAAGTTGATCAGAAAATGTTCAGGGCAGGATTATTCTTCCCTTCATGTCTGTTTCCAATACCTAGAAATTGAATGAAGCCTCAATACTCCAGATAAAAAAATTGAGGATATATCAGAGCATTTAACTAGCAGGATTATGATAGCTGTGAGAGCTTCCTTTAGGGTTACACACAGGTTTTTCTCTTTTGTTGTTTTTCTCTTGTCTTCGTCCACTTACAAAACTGAAGAACCTACCACTGAAGAGGCTTTTATTATCCTAGTGAGTAACTTGTATCAGCTGAAACTATTGAATGTTCTTCTAATAAGAGTAAGTTACTTGTAGCGTGGTAGCTCAGAGTACATAGAGTGCATTTGGATTTCTTCCCTCCATACCTACTGCAATATGAGCAAATACTTACCCTTTGAGTGTATTTATTATTTCTACAGAATCACAGAACTCAGAATGATCAGGGTTGGAAGGGTCCTCTGAGACCACCCATTCCAACCTTCTGCTAAAGCAGATTCACCTGCAGAAGGTTGTACAGGAATGTGTCTGTGGATGTAGTCTTCTTGGACTTCAGTAAAGCCTTTGACACAGTTTCAAGATAAAATACTCAACAAGTTCCCTGCAATTTAATTAACAATAGTTAATGGCAGGAATATATTTAGGAAGTGTTATAAACCAAAGTATCTTTACCTTTCTCTTTTTCTTTTCCTTTCCTTATTTTCAGAAAGGGTCATTGGGCATTGGAACAGGCTGCCCCGGGAGGTGGTTGATTCACCACGCATGGGTAGACAGGCTGCGAGGGACAGGGTTTGGTGTTTGACACGAAAGGTTGCACTTGATGATCCGGTGGGTCTCTTCCAGCCTGGTGATTATGATTCTATGATTCTATGATTCAGGTACAGAATATCAGTATCTAAATGAACTATGTGAGTTTATCAGGAGCTCTTACTACCACAGGGGTATATAGCTACTTATAATCAAAAGAGGGCACACCAGGAAAGAATTTCTTGTGTTTAAAATGACTCAGTTGTAAGTACTGTCCTTAGTATTGCATACGACATTATGACAGACAGTGACAGAGCAGCATCTTGCCTCTCAGATCTGAGGCTGTTTTGTACTGTTTTGCCAGCCAAAGGCTACAAGACCCCAGCTCTAATTAGATCCACATCAAAACCTTCACTGAAGATCAGTCAGAAAAGAGGAGCTGGCCTCTCTTCTTGCTGATACATGCTGCTGCAATCCCTCTGGCTGACAGATAGGGATTGCCATTGCAGAACAGACATCAGGATGGTGGCAAGCTCTTCTGCTGTTGCAGCTGAAGCTTGGCAAAGCTGGCACCAGGGAAAGGAAGATTCATTTGGTTTCTGGATTTGATTGTTGGTGCACGAGAATTAGTCAGAAAGGAAGAAATCATCAATTCTTATTGATAGAAGAGCACCTCGGGCTGCCCTTTTTTCTCTTTTCTAAGGCTTTTAATGATCCAAATGGAAATACCTATCTCCTTAAAAAAAACGTGCAAATCTTTCCTCTCATTATTCACCTGGCAGGGGAGAATGTGTTTATAGGAGGTCCTAGCACAGCATAGAAGTATATTAGCAGTCCTTTCATCGACCTAAGCCTTCATGGCTAGGAAAAAGAGTCTGCCTAGATGTTGGCTGAGTCTACCTGGCTGCCTTAATAGTCTTCTGCTGCCATACACTGCAGAATTTGGGACAACACTTACTGTTGTCAAAGAGCCAAGCAGGCAGCCAAGGTCCAGCAGGGGAAAGGAGGGGTTCTCCAAGTCATACTTGGTGAGAGCTGAACTCTGCATCTGTAAAAGCTAATGAGTAGAAATCTGAAAACAGATTAAATGTATCCTTCAGAGTGCTATAAAATACATGATTTGCAAAATTATATTACCTAACATTTTTGTGTCAGAAAGGTATTCACTGAGATTAGGATCTCAGAAAGCTGTGTGCTAAATGTACCTATAATGAGGTATTATTGCCTTCTCTAATGGTTGCCTTCTCTACCTGTTAGATAGACAAAGCATGCAAAGGCAGTCTTTTATCCTTGTTTAATAGATTAGGAAATGAATTGATCAAATACTGTCCATCGGAGTCTTTGAGATCATTCAAGGAAATAAAAGAACTGAACACAACTGAGTTGAAATATCTTAATTCAGTTCCTTGACTTTCCTTTCCTCTTTCCTTTCCTCTTGCTCCTTGGCTTCTATTACAAACAGTGCAAACATAAAATGTATCAGCCCTTACTGTTCTGTGTAAATAAGCCTACAACTATAACCAGAGCAGTTGCTTTATACAGCACAGTCCATTTTTGCAAACAGTATCCAGACATGGTGTCATGGTTTGATTTTGGCCCCTTCAGAATAGCCAGGTTGTGGCTGAGG